>VZRH01003718.1:25863-41427 GCA_013397555.1 Urocynchramus pylzowi | reverse complement strand
AAAAAAAAAAAAAAAGGTCAAGTATGAAAAGTATGAATCATCACATACTGTAGGGTTTTAATGGATATTTCCCAACCCTCTTATACTACATGAAACAGCAGCCATTCATTTTGTTCTATATAATGCTTCTTCCATAAATAAAACAAACAGTGGATGACAAAGGGGCTTTATTTAGTCTGCCATAAATTGCTGCTGCTTCTGTTTTCATCATTTACCAAAAAACCCTAAGAATCAGGGAATTTTCAGCCCTTGATTATACAGCCCCAGTCCAATGTTTGACTAAAACAGAAGTCTCCATTACTCTCTTCTTTCTGTCCCATATTCATGAATGATCTGGCTTAATTAATTAATTAAATTTAGTATTGTGTCAGCTCTTGTCCATGTGGCAATTCATTTGAGAGCTTTTTAATTCAGGATCTAGTTATAACCTGTCCTTTCAGGCAGCCTGCTAGTATCGGAGAGGGAGGAAAAGTGTTATCTTACAAACCTGTGATTGCCTTAATAACAATTTTTCAAGTTTTCCCACAGCTTCTGTTTCTGAAAATATTTTATCACTTAAAAATGTATGAAAGGATTAGTTGAGTGGGTTTTTTTGCAATCCTAATGTGACACAAACAGAAGCTAATAATTTTGAGAATTTATTTCCCCTTATGCTTTGTGATGGGCAAATGAGCACATATTGATGTGAAGACTTTTATTAACAAAACCAACTTATAGTTGCAAAGAGAAAGAAAAAAACATTAAAAAACTCTCAGAAAGACTTATTTTCCCAAATTATCAGAAAGATTCTGTCTAGTTTTAATTTTCATTTCCAGTCATATTTTCAGTGTGTTTTGTGGATATTTTCTGGCAAAAAATGCCAGTCAAATACTGTCAGTCATAGGAAAATAATTTGTATGAAGAGAAGGCACATTATTGCTGCAAGTGATCATTCCATCATGGAATTTGATGGTCTGATGCCAATTCAGTTTTTGGCAAGGAATTTTGGGAATTGTAGTCCTCGTGGATGGCTCGGATGCTTTCATTTGTTACAAGCTGGGTAAAGCAGTGATAGGTCTGGTCCCACTCCATGCCAGGTGCAGGTGTGAGGGGTAATTTCTCTATTTCTGTTTGATGTTTCTGATTGCTTTTAGGTGGTAGGTGAAGCACAGAGAACTCAGCAAGGCACGAAGTCTGATATAATTCAATGCATCCTGGTCTATCCTGATTCCTGCTCAGGGAAGTGACAACTTATTTTCATATTTACTAAAAGAATTCCCCTTAAAAGTGGGAATTCAAATTTTGGAAGTGCTGGTAAAATATTGTGTTCAATGCACTGGTGATACCCATAAAACACTCAAATAAGTTTCTAGAAGTGATGAGGAGCTAATGAGGAAAAAGGGCTACAGCTGAAAAAAGAAAAAATGAAATAAATTATTGCTGTGAGTAGTTCACCTGCCTCAGAGGGTGGAAACTTGCCCTGTGCAGGGAACCAGAGTGAGATCTATTCAGCACTTAATTAATGCTTAAACCCACAAAATATGGCCCTGTGCTCTGCAGTGATTTTCTCTGAGGACGTGAGCACAGAGAACAAGTTTCAAACTTGCAGCTCTTGCTGTTCCTCTGGCAGTCTCATACATCACTGGAACTTTCCTGCAGCACCCAGTGGCTTCACAACTCTGCTGTGCAGTGCAAGCTGGAGATGCTCAGAGTTGTACCAGACAGCTGATGAAAATTCAAACAATGTACAGCAGCTGAAAGGGAGTGAGCAGCTAAAACATAAGGTGCCACTTGTAATCCAATCGCTGTGCTGCAGTCTGGGGCTGAGTATAATTGTTTTTGGTGTCTATGCAGTAAGCCTCAAATCAGATTGGGAATGTAGTGATTTGTGGGATGAGTAGCAGAGCAGAAAGCAGCATAAACAAGAAGAAAAAACCCTGATTTTTTTCCTTGAAAATACACTGTAAATGAGACATACTCATAAATATGAGTATGTGTGTGTAGGATGAGAGAGAATGACAAAGAAATTATCAACATTTTGAAAAAGATTCTCCAAACATGGACATTTAAATCCCTGACATTCACCCTTTATAAAAAGAACTGATAGATCAGTTTATACAGTTCTCAAGCATTTCTAGTCTTGTGGGATAACTGCCAGAAAATTTGTACTTCTACTCAAGTTATTTTCATCCCTGCTTCTATCTGCAACACAAACAACTTTGTTTTTTCTTGATATAAAGGAATCATCATCACAGTCACATGGTCTGAACCATAATATATGGCTGACAATGTGACCGTGTCTTAAACAGAATTTTGTGTTTCAGATTGCCTTGCACCCAGGGCTGAAAGAGAATCAAACATCTCACAGGAGCTCTTTCTAATGTTGCAATGTTTTATTCCCTCTGATTTGATGACATTTATAAAAATTCTTTGTCCATTGCAAACTGAAGTAATGATATGTGAGGTGGACTTTTTTAAAAAGAAGGAATCACTCTGACAGGTCCAATTCAGAAGTGAAGAAATAATTTTCATTCAGTCTGGTAGAATTTCACAACAATCAAAGAACACAATAATTTTTTTTTCTTATTGACTGTTTTATGGAACAGATGGATTTCTGCCTCACCACTGATTTGCATATGTATTAGGGAGAGAACCACAATGATCCTGATGATCTTATGATGCTAAAAGAGAGCTGGATAACTCCAAGTTTTCCCTGAATTCAGAAATTTAAGCCTGAATTGGATTGCAGATGAGTCCTTCACTGTGATACACGCTGTGGACAGCACTGACTGAGCTGGGAATTGCATGCCCTGCACAGCTGTCTGCAGGCACGGAGCATCCCCAGGTCCTGATGCCAGAGAACACTCTCATATTTTCCTTAGAATCAGAGGAGAGGAAAGATGCATTTTGAGGAAAGCTCCTGAGTCCTGCTTCCCTGCTGGTACAAGCTCTAAGCAATTCCAGACTTTGTACTGCTTCCTTCCCTCCGTGAGGCTGGAATGACTTTCCAGGAAAAGCAGTGTCAAGGTGTGTGGATGGCCATGGGATGCCATGGGATGGCCATGGGATCCTGGAACTCTCTAGTTAGATGCAGCCTAAATGAGTTCAGCTATATCAGAAAAGGTTGTTCTGTATCCTCAGGTGTAGGAATCACAAAACCAGAAACTTCCACAGACACTGAAGGATTTGATCTACAGACTTGGAAGGAGCTTAGATTAATATAAAAATACAATGCACGGACATTAAGCAGAAAAATTATAAACTCATGTTTCTATAGTTGTGAATAAGAATATGCCTTAAATAAGTGAAAAACTGTACCAATAAGATAGTGAAGAGTTTACTCTAGATATAAACTAAGAGTTTAGAAGTTATAATAGAAGCATATGTGTACTTGTGAGACAGATGCCTATTAGACAAAAGTATCCACAGTACACTAGAAGTAAGTAAAAGTGATAAGTAAGAAAAACAAAACACACCTTGTGGCAACTATCTATGAGACTAGAAAGTTATATATTTTCTAGTAACAAAGAACTTGTAACTACTTTAAGCTATGGCTGACTGCTTACTCCTCTAAAATCTCACAGTCTCTGAAACTAATATTTATCTGAGCAATAAATCATTCTTAACCCAATGATAGTCCCATCCCTTCATTATTAGCAGTGATAATGATACTCAGGGGACCAGAGCAGGGCAGTTTTGCTCTCTCACAGTAACACAGAGCACATTCCTAAGTGTAAATAAAGAAGGGCATTAGAACCTGAGCCACAGCAGGTGAAGATCAGAAATAAAATTTCTACTCTACTCCCTTGTAAAATTAATCCCTCTTGACAGTTAAGAAAAAAGGACTTTCAGATCTTGTTTTGTAAAAAAATATGTGTTAAGCTTAAAGCAGATCTATGGGACTATAAATAACTTGAATTTTTGAGTAGGAATTGTCATTGTAATACATGGATCAATAAAGAGGATTTATATAGTCCCCAAGCAGATACTTCAGAGCAATGGTCAATTCCTCATTACCCTTTACTCTGAACATGTCTCATTTTATGTGCTATCCTCTCAAAAAATATTCCTGACTGATGCCTGTGTGCTTTGCTGATGATGTTCCTGTGGAATGTGTTTCATGCCAAACATTTATGTGGCCAGAAACAAAAAAATTCACCCTCCTGCCAATTCTCCTCTCCCATCTCCACTCTGGTTTCTGACAAGAAGGCAGATGCACTTTCCTGAGCTAAATACCATTTATCTCTTTGCTTATCACCCCCTTGGTGATGAACTGTGTGTTCACCCCCTTGGTGATGTTTCGTGTTATGTTTGAGTCCTGCGTGATAAATGATTTTTAAACATACACCAATCATTTAAATGAAAATGTTATGTGACAAAATAGTGTCCCTTTCAGGAACTGGGACTGTGTGAACAGATAACTGTTCAAGGAGAGCAGAAGATAAACTTGGTTTAAATGATAAAGTTTCTGGAAGAAAAAAAATTAAAATGTGACATTCAAGCTGGATAAATTTTGAAGTCCATCTCAACAGTAAAGAAAGAATAAGGACAACTTGCTCTTGTATTGCCTGAGATTAGTGAATGGTAGAAAGGAAGGGAAAAAGGAGCAAATGATACTGGATTGGTGAGACAAAATGATGGAGGGTAAAAAAATCGCTGCTATTCACTAGACATTCCTTAAGCACTAACCTGGTTGTTTACTTCCCTACTGGAGCAGAGAAAAAGCACATTAATAGTTTAATTAATAGCCAGGCTTTAGAGGCTCCAGCATTGCAAGGCCCTGGAACAATTTTTTCTTGGAAATTGGTTCCATCAGGAGTCAAAGTGAATTGAAGGGGAGCAATACACTTCTCTCTAGTGTACATTAGTATAAGTTTCCATTGTCTAGTAGCTGGATGCATCATTTTTTCAGCTACCAGCACAACACCTCAGAGCTGTAACAAAGTGTTGTTTGACACCTTGCACAAATTAAACACCTGAAACTGAGACACTGAAGGAGCTGGGCAAGGCTCCACAGAAAGTGTAATAAAGCAGGAACCTTAACCAAAAACCTCTGCATGTCCTGTAAGACCAGGAGACATTTCTTCTCTATTTGTGTTAAAGCAGACAAGTGCTGGAACAATCCAACAGAACACTACAACTGGAGAAAGTGTAACAGAAAATAGCAGATTTTGTGTTTCTGTTGTTTGATTACTATTTCTTGTGTTAACAGAGTTGGGATCTTGTGCAGCTGAAGTGAACAAGAACCTCTCACTGAGTCTTACCAGTGTGACCAACTAATAATTAATGATTTCTCAATATTCAGATAAGTGAGCTGCCTCGTTCCTTAGGAATATTTTAAATGAACCAATCTGGAATTTCCCAGTTCAAAATCTGGATATTTTTTGGCCTGCAAATTAGTTCACATGTCCCTATACTCCTGAGAGGTTCCTCTGAGTGCAAAGGAAAGGCTGTATGGGAAAGGTATTTCTGAGTAGTCCAAATGGAGATGGTAGTCTCAAGAGATGAAAAAATTACTCTGGTTTGCTTTTTGTGCCAAAGGGATGCTCTAGATAATCAGTTAAAAAGCCTTTGAAATGAACCTTCAAAAATTTTAGAATCATCCCTTCTTCATAAAAGGCCTTTTTTCCATCACATCAGTGAGATGAAATGAAGATAAAGGTTGCTCTGTTTAAAATTATTTCCTTCTGACATTAGTTTGAATTTGGCTTTTTTTCACTCTCCAGCAATCTCAGTGGAGATCATGTGGCATGGGCTGCTGTTCCCGTGCTCAGAAATTTTACATTTCAATGATATATTTGTATTCCTAGATCTAAGCAGAGAAGTAGTGATTTGGGCATGCCTTGAATCTGGAATGTGCTGTCCTGGAGTTAGGGAATAAATGTACTCATCATGGGTTTGTTGTTGGTGTCCCAGAGGGAGTTGTGGCTGGAGGATAGGATTGTGGATGCCAGTGCTGCTGAGCTGGGCCCTGCCCTGTGCTAGTGGGAGTGCAGTGAATCCCTGGGTGGGTGGCACCTGCTGGGAGCCCACTCTGGAGCACATGGGCACCCACAGCAAGGCCCTGCTGGTTTGGAAGGGCTGCTTTGGCATGAGGTGGTCTTGGGCAAATGGCCATGATTGTCTGTGCTCAGCTGGGCTGTGAGGAGAAAACACAGGGGCCTTCTCTTGGGAAAAGTGGAGGGTGCATCTTGTGGGAGGAAATAACACATTCTGGGTGATACTGGGAGAAACCTTGCTGGTTTCTCACTCAAATTCTTGATACCCAGTATGGTCACAAGCCTGTTACTCTTCCTTTTCATTACAAATGATGCCTGAAGTTTTAGCTTTTATATTTTTCAGATTCTGTGCTGCTTAATGTGCAGTTCTGAGATTCATATTAAGGGATGGGAAACTCTCTGCACAGAGCAGGGAGACAAAACAATTCCTTCTTTAGCTGGGGACCAAGGACAAATGATCCAGATCTCAGGCCCAAGAGCATAAACAACGTGGGCTGGAGAGAGAAAAACAAGAAGGATGGGACTGCATGGGCTAAAGCTGGAATGGGACAATGAACTCCAATGTGCAAATGGAGCAGAACTTATAAAAGCGAAAGACCCAGTGACCGATCATCCATTTTGTGACCATTTTGGTTCATCCTGGCTGCAGCCCTGATGGACTCTTGTGCTGCCCAAGGTGGATCCATGGGGGCCTTTTAATAAATCCCTGTTTTATTCTTTAACTCTGTCCAGCCTCTGTTCTAGGTCAGCCTCTCAAGGTATCCCAATGTATGTGACAGTGCTGAGGGTCATCAGGTTTGTCCCTCCTACCTCCCCTCTGAACACACCCCCTCTCCCTTGGGATTGTCTCTGATAGTGTCAATTGTCCTAAGATAAGAACACTCGTGGGAATTGCAGGAGGAAATTTCTGGGTGCTCAAATAATGAATATATTCCAGAGATGGGGAGCTGTGCTAATTGACTTTGGTGCACATCAGACTGCAAAAGGGTATAAAATGTTAGGGGAGGTTGGGCCAGCTGGACAAACTGGTGTCCCAAGGTTGCAGGCAGGTTCTGGGTGTATCCCCTCCTTGGCAGGGTATGTCCAAGTCCAGCCTGACCACAGGGGACACTCCCTTTGGGATGGGTGAGTAAAGGCCAGATTGTCAGACAGGGAGATAAAACCCCAAAGCAGCTCCACAGGGGCTCTGTGCCTGTGCATTCTGCAAGGCCAAAGGCTGCCAACCTGTGCATTCCCACCCAAACCCACTCCCGTCACCACCCTCTAGACCTGCTTCTATTATTGCACTGGCAATATTTCTTTACTGTATTAGCAATAAATCTGATTGTAATCCTCCACATAAGCAGTGCTGGATTTCTTGTGCTTGAGTGAAAGCCTTCTCTCCACTGCTGTGCTCCAGTGTGCCAGGTGGGACCCAAAACAGGGGGACTTTCTGGATAATGGGATTTTTTCCCAACAGTCATGATCCAGAAGGCTTTAGGTAACAATATTCCATAAACTACCCATCCTGATTCCCAACCTTTTCCTCCACCAGTGAGAATCTGCAGTAATTTCAGTGGGGTCATCCAGAGCCAGGGAAAGGAGCTGCCACTGGGTTTACCTAACATCCTGCTCCTCCATTTCCACTGGAGGAATCAGGCCCACATCTGGACACTGACCCTGGTAATGTCTGTGCAACAATCCCCATTAGCAATTCTGCTTTCATCTTGTTTGCTGTTTTATTTGTCCTGTATGATAAAAGGTCCTAGCTATTTTTTCCTTCAGTTTTAGGGAAAAGCAGTAGGCCTGAGGAGAATGCAAATGACTTCTGCTTTGCTTTTTGTGTTGATTATGGATAAAAGGATGAGATAATAATAGTTCCATAAAAGATCAACATTCTTTAAAGGTATGACAGATTATGCATTCTTTGTTATCTAAATATTTCCTTCTCCACATTCTCTGTGTTTTGAAAATAACACAAGTTATCAATCACCTGGAACTGTGCTGATGTTTCCATGGCAGTTTAACAATTACGTCTATTCACCAGGGGCCCCGATTAGTCCAATAACATTCTTTGTGCAATTCTTTCAGACAGAGTATCACCCTGTGTTGCCAGCCTAGGAATAAAATAAAATTATTCTGGCCACAGGCAATTATTTTCTCATTGATACACAATACTTGAGCCTTAAATACCTTCATTGTGTTCTTTTAGGCTTCTCAGGACAAGAGCCCATGAGCAGGAGAAGAGTCCTGTGAACAGTTTGCTGTGTTTTGCCCAGCTAAGCTGCACCTCAACATCTAAGATTGTCCCTTCTCCTGAGTTCTTGTAAGCCAAATTTAGGAGTGGAGTGATTAAATAATCTCAGTTTACTAGGTGGGTTCTTCTACCCACTGTCAATGTGTTCCCAAATCTGCCCTGTGAGCCCCATCTGCACATGGCCTTGGCTCACAGGAGGAAATCCCATCCCCTCAGCTGTGATGTGAGTGAGGCTTCTGTCACACTTCTGTTGATGTTCTCCTGTCCACCCAGGTGACATTGCTGAGCTGTGACACTTCCTAGGAAGTGGCTGGTACAATTGACATGGGAAAATTCCAGATTCATGTTGGACAGCATAATAAATATAGTAAGGAAAATTTTGCAAGTAATATAATTTTTTGTGGGGTTGGGTGTTTGACACTTTACAAGCAACTTTTTCTTTGGGGATATTTTAAATCAAAAAATTGATGTTTACTTTGATTTCTTTGAAAAGTTCTCCATTCCATTACGCTGAAAAAATAATAGTGTCTACAGTGGATTAATTACATTTGCCTCACTATTTCTTAACATCTTCCCCACACTAGAAATTGGTGTGTTTTAGTTCTGTGTTAAGATGGTACAAGTCTGTGCTGTAGACAAAAAGAACATGAGTCTTATGGGAGGGTGCATCTGCTGATGCTATAGTTAAATGCCTTGGTATGCACTGGAAACCATACCCTGGAATATTAGGTTAATGTTTGCAGAGTGGCAGAGCTGGCTTCTATTGAAAAACAGAAAAAAGGAGATAGAGGGGCTTAAGAATGGGACATTTAGCAAATGACTCATTCTTGTTGATGCTTTTTGTCTGTCAGTGCAGGATTCCAAAGTAAAAAGAAACTTAAAGGTTTCTTATAATAGTAATATTATAAACAGTAATATTTAATTACTATTTTGTTAAATAATAACACAGAAGAGTATATCACAGAACTCAATATCCAGCATAAGCAGAACTGACAACTGGGGGTACAAGCATCTGAAAGTCACCGTAGGACACACATCTTGTCTAAAAACTCTTGTCATCCTTACTTTTTTTTCTGCTCAAGCAGGCAGATTTTGAGTTTTCTTCCTGTCAATTAATATGACCCCTCCACTTCTCTAAAATACAGGGAAACCTGATGGAGTGTGAAGTTCTCATAAACATCTAGTCTGTGATTATACCCCAAGATAATCAGTGCCAAGTAGATTCAAAATATGGTCATCCCCTTTTATTCAGAGGAAACAGATATTCAACTACATCAAGAGACCTTGGAATTCCTGAATACCCAGTGGAACCCTTAAAGATGGAAATGGGACATGCAGAGCACAGAGCTCTTATTAAGGTCTTCATATGCATGAATACAATGATGAGATCATCTACCTATATGCAGCCTATAATTTCCTTCAGATTGATTTGTGAGTATCAGGGCTAATTTAAGTCTTTCTGAGAGTGTATGTTGTGTTTTCTGTGAACTAAACAGCAGAGGCTGACCTTTGAAAGTTCCTTGAATTTTCAAATGTGTTCCCAGGAGCTGGAGCAATGCCCAAAGTTATCTGGTGTAAAATTAGTAGACTTTGCCAAGTGGACCATTATTTTGAGCTTCATATGAAACCAATATTTTGATAAGAATAATATATAGCTGCAAATGCTATGTCTTGTTGAGATGCTTTCCCTAGCAGATATCAGAGGTTTACAAAGGCACTGAGGTATCTGTCTGTATATTTGATGTATCTGAAGTCTTCTTACAGATCTGTCCATGGATTTCTTGATCAGATAGCTGGTTATGTAATCACCATGATTATCCCAAATTAATGTACTGAAAACTATAATGTATTGCAAACTTCATTTACATTATTTAGTCTTACTGGATTAACTCAGATCAGTAATGCTTGTTCTCTCCTGTATTAGTTAAATATTTCTCTTTTGGGTATACTGTTCAACATCAGCTAAGTATTACATGATTCAGGATGGACATTGGCACAAAAGCCCCAAATAATTCCTACTCAGGGAAGAATGCTGGATTAATTTGGAGGCTTTTTGCATGACTGCAGAAGAAAGAAATCTGAGGACAGGTGCTGTGGTAGGTACTGAGAAAGTAGAAGGTGGCAGAAAGTATAATGTGTCACAGCAGCCTCAAACTTAATTTTGTGCTATTTTCACACTACTGGACACATAGATTTTGAAAACTAAATATTTTTACTGAACATTTTACTCAATGTCTTGAGCATTTTTAAGTCAGGACTGTTGTCCATACAATTTCGTCCTTTAGTGCACTAAGCTGCCTGAGATTCTTCTAGCAGCTCAATATTAAAAATGCAGGCAGCAGCAAAAGAAATTCCTAATATAACACAAGCTAAACCTCTGTAAAACCTCCTTACCCCAATCACCTCACCTTGAGATGGGTTTTGGAATTGAACTTGATTTTAATGAACTGAAAAATTGAATGTTCACGTTCAGACCATGCTCACCTTTGATATTGTACTTGCTCACCAGATATTTTTCAGTGTATTCATCTCTTCCCACAGTCCATTGGAGAGTCCCATATCCATCAGCTGACTGCCTTGGTAGCAGCTCAGCCCAAGATAACAATGTTTATCTCAAACACAAAACAATGGCAGAGTTCTTCCAGTAATGCAGAATTTTTTTTTGTTTAATGTCTTGTCACGTTATGCTAGGATGTCAGTTTTCAGTTAGATGAAATGAAAATTATATCCTTAAGCAAACAATGGGGGATTCTGCCAGTGTGACCTTTAAGGTCAATCATCTCATTAGCAGTCAGCTTTTACAACTGCATGTTATTTATATGAGAGGGATTTACAAGCTGTTGCTAAATAACAAATTAAATTGTCCATGAGCCATCGTCATCTGATAGAGAAATTCCCTGTGGGTAATAGGCTGATGCTCTCTCAATGGGAAGTTTTGGAAAAATTTAACACAATTTATTTTTTGCCAGCATAACCTTTATAGGGAACAGTCCCTTTTTTATGATGACAGAAAACTATGCCACCAGTGCAAACAGCTCCAGATGCACAGTGAAATTCAACAGTCACAAACCACAAGCCTCATTTTAATGAATGCTCACAGGCATCTCTCTCATCTGCTAATTGTTTTCAATCAAATTTAAAATACCACAAATAGAGAGCAGCTCAGTAGTGCATTTACAGTCTCCATTAACTAACATTTTTTTATTAAATATATTTAAAAAGCAATAATCTGAGAAGACAGCTTTAGGAAAACCTTGCATCTCTGCATTGTGAAAATAGTAGTATTGTTTCAAATAAGCTGTCAGCTGGAGCATGATGTAATATAATAAAGAAATATGTTGTGACATCGTGCATCCAATGTTCTTGAAGATCAGGGAGGGCAGATTTCTGGTGTGTCTGATGGTGGTGCTTTACACTGACACATTTTTCTGTACAAGGACTTTAGTTACTCTCACAGGGACCCTTCATTTTGCATGTTTTGTTGTTTCTGCCTTAATCTTTCAGGTATGTCAGTCCTAAATATTAGTCTTCTCACACAAAATCTGTTAGTTGCTCTGCAATCAAATTGCTTAACTTTCAGAAGTCTTAAGTCATTGTGTGATTGAGCTTACCTCACTTTTTTGCATTATTTTTTTAATATTATCCTTTTAAAAAACCAAAAAACATAACCAAACCATGGTCTGGTCCTAATCTATAATTTTCCCTTGTTTCCAGACTTGATTTTTGATGGAGAAACACTGGTATCAAGACAAGCCCAAAGAAAAGCTTTTTCTGTAAGTCACTGTGCTTGTCCTGACCTCTCTTTAGGCTGCACATGGATAGGCAGAGAAGTGGAGAGCTGCATCCAGGGCTTCTGAGTTCCTTACAGGCCACTGGTTCTGGAAAAGAAACAGAAAGAAACAGAATACAGTCAGGTACTTAAAAAAACACAAAACCCCCCAAATTTTCCTACCCTTTATTATTTAGTGTATTAGAATTTGGCAGGTGGGGTAGGGGAGACTCATCCCTGATGCTGTAAATGGAAGAAAAGTGATGTTTGCTTTGCATAAGAACTAAATGCAATTTGTGAGATCTGCCTTAACCTGTGCCACAGTCCGGTCAAGTCAGCCAGTCCTTGATAATTCACTTCCTCTATGACCTAAATCAATGCCAGACTAACTTCCCAAATATAATCAAAGCCAATGATCTTTGAGAAGTCTGGTGACTCTCTAACAGATAACACCACCCACAGCAGGCCTGCATGCTGACCCTGTGCTTAAATTCATGGTAAACATAGGAAAAATGCCCTGCAGGAGATACAATATGACATAAAACTATTCTAATTTCTTAAACCAGTTATTTCCAGAGAGACCTTTTGGCAGGGTATTGGCTCTATAAAGGTTATGACTTTTTTCCAGGTTTCCATGAAAAGATGAATCTGACTTTAGACTGGTGAGAAGCCTAAGAGAATACAGAATTTTCACCTCTAGAAGGGCATGGTCTGTGCCTACCTTCTGATGTATTTCTCATGGACTAGAAGATTGAACAAATTACCATGTTCCAAGGTGTGGCTGCCCCTGGATCCCTGGCAGTGTCCAAGGCCAGGTGGGACAGGGCTTGGAGCAGCCTGGGACAGTGGACAGTGTCCCTGCCCATGGCAGGGGGTGGCACTGGGTGAGTTTTAAGGTTCTTTCCAAACTGGGCTTTTCTGTGATTCTATGGTTCTGTGATCAATTCTGAACAGCTCTCAAACAGATTCAATTAAACAAACTGTTACTCAGCCAAAACTCACAATTAGATTTACATTGGGTTTTTTCCCCCTCACATGTCATAAGAACATTTTCTAAACCCCACAGCTGGAGTTCATGTTAAAGAAGGAACTATATTTAAGGACAGCTGAGAGCTTTTGGAAAACAACTCAGCAGAAAAGAGCAAAGTAATAATCAATAAACACGTGCAAATGTTTTAGGAGTTAGGCATTCCACATGCTCCAGTGGAAGAATACTATTGTATACTCCATGCTCAGCTCCAGAATCTGCATTTCAATGAAAGACTTCTGCCAGATCCTGGGTGTCATCTACTGACATCACTCTGTCCCACGTGCTTAATTCAAGTCCCTCACAATCCCTCGAGTGGCTTCTGGTTTTTATTCCTGCTCCCCTGCCCAGCCAATGGCACGGCGAGCTGGGGTGTTTTGTTACGTGCGTCAGCAGCAGCAGAATTGCAGCTGGGTCTCACTTGAGGACTTTTATTAGAAAGATGATGTATGAAGCAGAAGGAACACAGCTTGACTTTCAGAGCCCAGACTGAGGCTGTTGCTTGAGTAGTTGGAGGAGTTTTTGACATGCAAATTTTGCATGGTTTTGGTACAAAGGCAAATGCTGGATGATAGAAATCATGTCCCAGCATATACAATTTTTTTGTATTTACAAAAAATACAAAAATACAGTGTGCAGGCTGAGCCACACTTTGATAGGTGCACCAGGGCAAGGAGCCACACAGGGACTGTGACAGGGACATAATGTCTACAAACAGCTGAGCTGCAGCAGTCCCCATTGTGGAATTGACAGTGGCTGAACAGGGTGCAATAAGGAGCAATGGTGTGAAATGACTGCATAAAAGGAAACACTTAAATCAAACATTAAAGAAAAAGAATCTTTAACAACGAGAAAATTACACAGCGGAAGTAGCTATTTTTAGAGGTATTTGAAACATCTCTCTGTGCTTCTCCAAAGTGTGATTTCACTTGACAAGGAGTTATAAAAGTTGCATTTTCTTTACCCATTGTGTCTGTTTAGTCACATTCACTGATTTTTAGTGACAACAACTTGTTTTTATGCCATACAGTTCTTGTTGTGGGCACTGACAAGTAACAGAGGGAGAGAAAAAGGTGAAGTTTACTGGGCTTTGGTTAAAATTGGGAAAATTGGTGTTCTTTAGGGTAAGTTGACAGTGTCTTTTGGATTCCTGAAATAATATTGGTATTTTAGGACTAATTTTGTTGTAATTGCAGTAGACACGTCACGTGAAGTAAAGTGCAAAATTCAGCCATATGGCTGCTCTACACCCTTTAAAGCTGTGCAGTAGAGAGTTACTGAGACTTGGTGTAAGAGGGTGCAAAAAATCAAGGGGTCTTTTTTTGAGCAAAAACATCTTTAATTAAACTGCTGTCAGTACTGCAGAGCCTTTTTTTCTAATCCAGCATGGTAGTGGCCTTTAGGTCTCAGCCTCATTTTGCCAGTTACAATGAAAAATGGAAAAAGTCCAATGTTTGGAGTAGTATGAACATGCTGAAATGCACAAGAAATAGTGAAAGTTGGCACCAGATCCTTTCTACAGGAAAAAATGAAGTTTGCATTCAGAGTTCCTTTTGTGTGATGAACTGTGATAACACTTTTTTTATTATGAGCAGTCAATACTTGACACCCATGAACCACAAGAAAGCCATTTTTTTAATATATCTATTTATATACATATATGGTATGGTATAGCATTTAAAGTTGTAATATGTTGGGCTTAGCTTAGTTTATTTTAACATAGATCAATATCACCTGCTGAATTTGAATTTCTTAGCTTCCAAGGCACTTACTAGCATTGTGGCTAAGAAAACAAGTGCCCAATCACAATGTATATTCTTTTTTATCACTTAAGATTATTCCAGTTAAAGCAGCTTATGCACACTTTAAGAAATAGAATGTTAAAAGCATTTAAAGAGGATTTGAGGACAGAATTATTGAAATTCTGAAATCATGCTTAAAGGCCAAATTGTCTACTATATATTAAACTTTTCAAGGTTTTTTAACTTTCCTCTTAGGTGATCATTTCACATTTGCACATTAGTCCTGGGGATGAACTCCCATGTCTTGCCACTTGTAAATCACAAATCCATGTATGGATCCATGGCTGTTTCACCTTGCTGGGTCCTTCCTGGGTGTGTTTGTCCCTCAAGAAGGGGGATCTGGCTGCCAGTCTGCCAAACCCCGTGTCCTGGGTTGTAAGGTATGTGTGTATCCTATTTCCCAGCTGTTAGAGGTGGGGGAGTTATTCTCTGTTCATGGGGCAGTTTTCTTTATCTCTCCCACAGCCAATCCTCCCTCCAGGAGATCTCTGCTGTCCATGGCCACTGAGTGTCCCTGCATGGCTGATCAAATTCCATCATCCCATTGGGAGATGCTCCACCCAGGGGGAAGAGCCAAGCATTCCTACCTGGATCCAAGCTGACTTTTGGAACATCTGAAGCAGCCTTTCCCCACTGGATTCCAATCCTAGAGGAAGACCCTGCCCATCTACAGCAGCCCTGGACTTTCAGAGTAAAACTCCACCCTTGTCCAGGATCCCTGCTCCAACAGAACCACAGCTGGCACTGCAGGA
>VZRH01003718.1:0-18149 GCA_013397555.1 Urocynchramus pylzowi | reverse complement strand
CCCCCCCCTTCTTATTTTTATTCAGAGAAAAAAAGTAGGATTTTCTTTTCAAGCAGAGCTATTCTTCAGATCTGGCATGAGAGGAGTGATTGATGTCCTGGGTAACTACAAACTGTATAAGGCTTATGTTTGAGGAATTAAATTGTCATAAATAAGTGGTGACTGAGCAACATTATTGCCATATCTAGCATTAGCTTGGTGAGCTAATGTCACTGAGTGTGTCCCCAGGGCTGTCAGTGGAGGTGTAACAGAGTGTGGGTGGGTTCTGGAGCTCCAGTGATAAAGTCACTTCATCCAGCTTTAGGTGTTTGCATTAGCTGATTGTTACTAAAGCTTCTAAAGGATGAAAGTGTACCTAATTTCCCAGAGGAGGACAATAAATTAGAGAGAGAAAAAAAAGGATTTTATTGAAATCTAAATCCTAAGCCTCAAAAACTTACTTCTGCAGTATTAACAGTGTAAACATCTGTCCTTTTTCTAGGCTCTACTTGCCACTAAATGCATATTTTTATAACCCTAAGTCCAGCTACATATCAAAATTATCATGGTTTTTAATATACTCTGCACTTATGTTACCTCATTCTTGTAAGGAAAGTAGGAACACTTGCAGTTAAGCCTGCAAACACCAATACTAGAAAATTTGTGAGGGTTTGTCTTGCAGAATTGCAAAATACTTAATCATGAGCACCCTTGTACAGAAGCCTTTCTTGTGGGCTTGCTTAGGTAGATTTCTTTGTATCCTTTTGTCCCTTAAGAAGGGTTTTAATAATTTGTCAGCCTATCCTATTTTCTCTGAAATGTAAATTACTGTCATTTATTTGAGACAGACATCTCAAGAAAAGAAAAATAAAAAGGAAAGAAAGTGGCCTGTAGATTAAGGAGTGATTGAGAGGAAGAGGTACCTGAAGTGGCTGGGGTTTTTTTAAGCCCTATTTCTGTATGAAACTAGGCTAAAATATCTTTCCTTAAATTTGTGATGCTGTCCATGAGCTACATGTTTTCTACACTCCTTCTGTGTAAAAAAGCACTGTGGAAAAAAGCTCCACAGCCTTACAAACAGCTATTATACAGTCAGGTTTGGTTTTTTTTTTTTTTTTGGTTGCCTGTAAATAAGGAATTCAGGTGATAATTTACTGAACAGTAAGAATTCATTATGCATAAAACTGATTTTAAAAATGAAATTGAAGTATCATACATTAATAAGATCATTGTTACTGCTGTTTGAACTGTACTCTGTGAATGTTATAAATATGTAGCCTGAACACAAATATTGGCTGTCCGAGTGTGTTGTGCTCTCTGTGGGGTTGTATATTGAAAATCACTGCTGGTAGGCAAATAGCTGAGAGTTCTGGCTGCAGTGCTCCTGGTATCTTATCAGTGGCTATGGAATATTGGCAGAACTGAATGATTTAGGAAAGGGCTTTATGCACAACAATGTGAAAAGGGTGTTTGGATCCTAAGGAGCCTTCTGAAAATAAAAACCGAAAGAAACCAATCTGAGGACAATGCAAACAAACTCCAACCAAGCTGACTTTTCTTCTTCTTCCATGAAAAGTTCTGGGTGGCCTCCTGTGTGTGTCCTCTATCCCTGTTTGGTGTTCATCCACATCAGAATTCCTGAGAATCTCCCTATTTCTGTGCTAGATAATGAAAACTACCAAATATTTTGCCTTCTGCTTACTGGTAATGAGCTGATGAGTGAAACTCAAAACTGATTATTTCAGAGAAGAAACATTTTCAGGTATTTTTGAAGGCTTGTACAGGATGGAAGGTTGCTCTTGGCATGGAGGTGTAAGGAAGTAGAGGAGACCAAGGTTTGCAATAACTTTTATTGGCCCAGCTGTGAGAGCTGGTAAAGGTAAGATGAATTTTATAGCCTGTAAGCCCTTCTCAGAGTCTGAAATAGAAACAGGGGGTTTCAAAGCTAAATACAAGTGGAGAGAGATTGCTGAGTTTGCCTGAGCTTTACAGAAAATATTCCATAGGTGGGATCCCTGCTGGATGGCAGCCTTGTTGTTCAAGTGCACAGCAAGAGATTTAACTCCAGAGCTGGTATCTGTTATGTTTCTTCCTCAAAAGAAACCAAAAAGGGCTTAATTTCTGTTTTGATGTGGAGCATGAAAATATGTGCAAGGATGTTTTTCAGACTCTTCCAGTTAATAGTCACGTTACACTATTTTTCCTCATGAGAGT
The DNA here is from genome assembly GCA_013397555.1 of Urocynchramus pylzowi. Lineage (NCBI taxonomy): Eukaryota > Metazoa > Chordata > Aves > Passeriformes > Fringillidae > Urocynchramus > Urocynchramus pylzowi. Next base: position 15,956 of record VZRH01003718.1, on the reverse strand, counting down.
TTGTGTAACTCAGAATAAAATAACTTGCACTGAATCTGTTCCTGTAAAACTGTTTAGTGTTTGGGCTTCATCTTTTGTTTTTGTGACTGTTTTTTGTGTTTAAGATCAGAATGAATACATTTCTACTGCAGAAAGATTCTTTTTGAAAATATAAATGTATGTGTTGAAGTATATCTCAAACAAATTATTAATTATTATGTCATGTGTTTTAATCTATTAATGTATTGCTTCTTAGGCAATGACAGTACTTTAAACAAATTAATTTGTTTACTTATAAAATACAATTCTCAGTTACAGAGTCATATGCTGCTTCCTCTGAAATGCAATGGTAGTGGTAATTTGCTATAAAATAAGAAAGATCTATGGGAAAATTAAAAAAAAAAAAAAAGGCAAACAAAACCAAACCCCAGTGATTTTGTAGCTAAGTACACAACAATAAGGTGTTCTTTTGTGTGTCAGGTTCTCCCTGTGTTGAACATACTGTGAGATCAGCCCCAAGCCTGGCAGTGTTTAAATCATGCTCTAAGAGAACATTGGAATACTGCCTTGAGTATTTCATCCAAGCAAGAGGTGAATTACAGTATTTGCCTTTTCTGTGCTGTGGCTTGCCAAAGAATTTTGCACTTTGTCCTTGTGAAAGTCAAGGTGATGCCAGTGGGCCATGTGTGCTAAGCCCTGCACAGTTGGGACTGGATTTAGAGCAGGTATCTGCCTCTGACCTAAGTCCTGTGTCTCCTGCTCTCCAATGTTTGCCTTTGGAAGCATCAGTTCTGTTGGAATAGCAGCCCAACATTGAGTGTATCTGATAAGAATCTGAAATTTCATATTCTCAAAAAGGGGAAGATGTGGAAACTTTGGGCAAAATGTTCAGCAGGATCCTTTTGATAGATCTGGTTTTTACATCACCTGGGGTTTTCTTGATGCCTTGAGAAGGCTGACCTAGAACAGAGGCTAGGCAGGGCTAAAGAATAAAAGAGGGATTTATTAGGGGGCCTCAATGGATCCACCTTGGGCAGCACAAGAGTCCATCAGGGCTGCAGCCAGGATGAACCAAAATGGTCACAAAATGGATGATCGGTCACTGGGTCTTTCACTTTTATAAGTTCTGCTCCATTTGCACATTGGAGTTCATTGTCCCATTCCAGCTTTAGCCCATGCAGTCCCATCCTTCTTATTTTTCTCTCTTCAGCCCACGCTGTTTATGCTCTTGGGCCTGAGATTTGGATCATTTGTCCTTGGTCCCCAGCTAGAGAAGGAATTGTTTTGTCTCCCTGCTCTGTGAAGAGAGCTCACCATCCCCTAATATGAAGCTCAGAACTACACACTAAAGCAGCACAGAATCTGAAAAATATAAAAGCTAAAACCTGAGGCACCATTCTATATTGTTTTCAGTGAAGAGAAATTGATGGAATTCTCAAAAATCATCAGTGGGGCAGCTGAGGGCTTGATTCGTGGATTTTACTGACTTAGGTTGATATCCATTCCTATCTAGGAAATTATTTTGTTCAATTTAGTAGATTTCCATGTAGGTTGACCTGCCTGAGTCTTGCCAGTTTTTAACCTCTGTGCTTATTTGGTCATTTTGCCTGAGGTGTTCAACAGCTCAGAATGTTGGAGACACATTATCCACAGTTAAAGGTTTTTGTGTCTTTGAAAGCTGCTTGGCTCTCTTCTTCCTTCTTCAGCTGCATGTAAAACATTCCACAGATGATGTAGTGTCTCATTTTGGTGTTTGTGAGCCAGACTGGAACTCACCTGTTTAAAAGGTGGCCCCCTCTTAGGATGTTAGCAATATTTTCTAAATAATTGTAGTAGTTAAAGTGCAAGTACAATGTAATTAAGTAGAAATGTCACTTTACAGCATAGAATTTAACACAGAGGCAAAGCTTGCTCTCTGAAAAGAGCAGAGAGCATGAAATGCAGAGCTATTTAATTCAGTAGGAAAGGTTTACAACCCTCCCACTTTGAAATACAGAACAAAACTGTATTATTGGAATGGTAATACACAATACTTCTTAAAGCCAGAGGTGTCTAACCTTCTTTAAATATTCTTCAGAAGCAATCAGATGGCAAACACACATTTTCACAAAAGCAGTTTCTTCCACAAAGCAAGCAAGCTTTATAAAGCTGCTAAGCCTTATAAAATCTGTTATTTCTTGTGTCCTTTATACTCTAGGTGTTTTAGCTTTTAAAGTGATATTATCAGTTTAATTAAAAACTTATCAAAGCCTGCCTCTCACGCAGAAGCAATTCAGAAATTCCAAACACAAACATCTTACCGTGTAAATTAGATGCTAGAATCATATCAAACTTCAGGTATGTTAATTATTTAAGAAAAAATAAATCTCCCAGGCGTTTAATGAACTAGATAACCAAGAGTACCTTGTTGTTAAAGCTGGAAATGTCTTTGACCTCAGAGGGGATGGAAGTAGTAATCCCTTTGGTGCAAGTGAGCTTTGATTTTTGTACTTAGCCAGGTCTAGTGGCCTAAATCTTTTTCATAGAAGGTGATATTAATTATGGGCTGACATGACAAAAAGGCCATTGAGGCCTTCAGAAGCACTCATCAACATTTAGAGGACTTTGGATCAGGTTTTCTGTTAAGGCCTGAGCCTCTGTCACTCCATTTGTGAAAGAACATACTGTTTCCATTGTGGTTAGATTGAGCATCAGAAATAGAACATATTTTTTCCTATGAATATAATGGATGAAAAGTAACATCATCATACATCTATATTAGTTATATTCCTTTAATAAGGAACTTGGTTATGGCTAAGTTTTAAAAAACACTCCTTGTGGGTTTTTTTGCCTTTTTTTTTTTTTTTTAATTTTCTTTGAACACCTTGTATTGCTTGGGTGAGTGCTGCAGCATGAGCTGATGCATTCGACTGGGCCATCTTTGCCAGGGTGTACCTGCAGCAGAGCAGAGTCAGGCACCTTACTGACAGGTGATCAGTAACTCTGCTATTTAAAAAAATGTAAGATTTGGGTAAGATTGTCACTGTTACGTGGTGCTGCCAAGTCTTGGTGGGCGTAAGGTGAAAAATGAATTTTTTCTGTGCATTCTGGCATTCCAAACCACGTCAGGCCCTTGACAAGTATCTGAAAGTCTCTTCTAGGGTCATTGTGCCCTAGGTAGAACCTTAGTGGGCTGAAAACTTGTGGGAACAAAACTCCTGTCTGGAACTTGCTAAATAGTCAAAATCAGCTTTCAAATGTTGCCCCTTTTAAGTAGGTTGTTAACAATGGGTCGATGGACATACATGTTTATTTTAGGAAGTCTGTTTTCAAGGGACTGAAGTCATCTCAAGCCTTGCTTTAGCTTATCCTGTACAGGAATCCTGAGCATTGTTATTTATTGTGGCAAATTACCTAGACAGTGTCAACAAGTACATATTTAAACCTTTCTCTCTTCCTTGCATGGCTTCATAGCTCAGAGTAAATAGGGGTAATATGATTTTAATAGCTAGAATTTATACCTTAAGCTGTATTTTTTTTTGGACTCAACTGGATTATTTATTTTAAAAATGGTGTAAATAATGTTCATATTTTAGTGTTTAGAGTCCAGACCACAACCTGTATATAGATACTATAGGAATGCAGTTTTTCAGAGAAAAATCTTTTATTGGTGTAAATGTCCATAGGTTTAGTGACTCATGGATTAACAGGTGTGCCCCAGCTGAAGCTGTCTCTGTGGTTTTGGTTTGAGGTTTGTTTGGTTTTATTTGTCTGGGGTTTTGTTTGTTTACTTACATTTGTTTGGGGTTTTTTTTGTGCTTTTTTTTCTTTTTTTTTTCATTTGCATTTTTTTGGGGTTTATAGGAAAGTGTAGGTGAAACTGAAGGCTTGTCTGCTTTAATATAAGATTGGAGTGTTTAGAAATCTAAATACAGGATGTATGAAATCACTGAGTTATTTTAAATTCTGAGTTATTTTGGAAAATTAAGGGTATTGTGGTTTTTTGGGCATTTGAAGATTATTGATTTTTCAGCACCCAATTGTAAACAATTATATGAGCAGGTGGAAACAATGTAGGGGGTTTCTGTACTATCAATGCACTAAGCCAGTGTTATATAACTCTCTGCTTTCAAGATATTTCAGTTTTTAGTGGCATAGAGTACATTTAATCCCAGAGTAGATGGAAAGTTTACTGCTGTGTTTTTTGAGGTGTGTTAGGGCGGTTTTTTGTAGGTTTTTTTTATGCCTTTGATGTGTAACAAATTACTAATTCACTTTCAAAATAATCTCCTATATTTTTGCAAATCCTATCTAACTTTCTGATTAAGTATTTCTGTTAATACCAACTTTAGATAAGGGGATTGGATTTAGCGTGTCCAGAATCCTCTGGGGCCCGTGGTTGCTGCTGAAGATGTGTTGTGAACCTAAAAACAAGTTGTTTCACAGTTGAATTGTCTGGGTTTCAGCTGTACACCCAGGCAAGCTGAGTGGAGCTGAATTTCTTGGGGTGTTTGAAGCCTTTGGGTAATTGCATGCACAGCTCAGACCTCACAGCAAGCTGGGAGGGTGGCAGGAGACTCTTCTTTATAGAGTGGGTGTCAGGGCATAAAATTCCATGGTACAAAAAAGAAATACTGATTAGATGGTTGTTAGGATGGAATAATTTTGCCTGGGTCTAAGGCAGAGCTGTTTTTCTTTTGCCATTCCTAGGAAATCCTAAGAATCAGAGGAAAACCATTTCTACCAGAGGTGCTGCAATGCCTTTAGTTTTTTAACACGTGCATTCTCAACATTTTTTCACCAACCCAGTCCCCCTGCCAGCCTAATGGTACACTTTCACAGGGTGCATTATTCTGGGCAATTTTGGCATTGTTGAGGAAAACCCAAACACTTTCAGGTTTGTAACAAAGGGTAGTTCCCTAGCTGATATCCTCACACTCACTTCCATTGTTGTTGCTCTAAAAGTGTGCTTTCTTTCACTGTGTGCTGTTTTTAAACGGGCATGTGGTGTACTCTTGACTTGAATGGATGGTGGAGGAAGAAGAAAGGATTTTCCTAATGGTTCAGCAAGAGCACTTGGTAAATAATTTATCATCATCAAGTGCCAGCTTTATCTGAAAGCTGACAGGTCTCTCTTTTATGATTCAGTGGTGTCTGTGCTGACCTGCTGTACACGCTGCCCGTCAGTGTTTTAAATCTGTTCTGGTGTTATCCAGCCCCTGTTACACTGATCCACTCCTTTTTATGCTTTATAAAGCATCTGCTGGTATTTATGAGGTATGTGTTAGCAAATGTAAGGGTAAGTATTTTAAGGCTCATTAATATTTTAAGTACAGAAATACAACTTCTGTATTCGCGTGTGTGGCAGAGATCTCGTTTTATGAGAACTGTAAGAAAGTGATTTTGCTTATTGATTGACATTATCAGGCAGCCAGGCAGACACTCCAGCAGGTGGAATCACCTTTTTGTGTTGATGTCTGCCAGAAGTTAACAGCAAATGTGATGCCCTTTCTGCCAGTGAGAGCTAATGTGCACAGAGGTAATGGGTTTTAAAAATGCTGCAAACCTTAATGGTGCGAGATCAATATTCCTGCTGCTGTGGGTAAAATGCTACTGCATATATTATTAAGACCTTCTTCAAAATTGAATTACTTGAAGCACTTTTGGACTGTTGGAGGATTCAGTATTTATCTTCACAATAAAATACTAATGGGCCTGTGTTTGGGGAAATAATATTTTTCCTCTTGCTTAGAAATATGAAAACTTATTTTTTGAAAGTAGAGATGAACACAGCAATGCCCACAAATCTGTCAGTTTCCTTGCTGGTAGAGGAGCTAGACAATCTATCTGCCTGTGTGTATTTTTGTCTCCTGGAAAGGGAATAAGCAGGAGAACCCTGGTTTGTTCTCCCAGCAGAATGTTCATAACCTCAGTACCAAGGGGATGGCTCCCTGCAGGATCTTGGAGACCTCAGATATTTTCCAAGCCCCAGTGTTTGAATATTAATGTGTGTGGTGACTCTGAAGTTATGTGTGTTAAGTGCAAAGCATACAATAGCTCCTTGCAGTGAATCCTTTTTTTTTTTTTTTTTTCATTTCTTATCTCAAGAATGTTCTGGTGTGTTCTGCTAATTATCCTGTCAAGATTTAACCTGGCTCATAGTACCTGCTCTCATTTAACTATTTGTTTGGAATTGGTGTTCAGATGTTTTCTGGGAGGAGAGTTTTGCCTTCTTGATGGTTTCCCTGATGCAGCCAGGGGAAGCCAGTTAAAAGTAAAAAAATGAGGTTTCTGACTAGTTGAACAATCATTGGTTAAACAGGCTGGGTCAAAACAAAAAAAAAAAAAAAGGAGGGGTGGCTTAAATATTTCAACAAGAAAGAAACAGAACTGGCATTTCTTATCTCAAAATTTACATACAAATACATACTATATAAACCTTTTATCAAACTTTAAAAATTCTCTACAAATTCATTTCCCACAGCTCTGACTCAGGTTGAATTGAGTTACCACTGAAACATATTACAAATCTGTAAATATTAATTGCAATGGAAAAGCTACTTCTTAGTGTTTGGTTGGTTTTGGTTTCCAGACCAGTCAAGCAATTGCACTGAATCGTTTCCCTCAGCCCCCTCCTGGGTTTTCCCCCTTGCAGCAGGCAGTGTGCTGAGCCTCCCTGGCAGGAAATGCTGACAGGAGCTGTGCCATGCTTGCTGCTGATTCCTGTGCTGTGGCTGTCTCCTTCTCCCAGCACTGTGGGGCTGTTTACCTGGGCCATGGGAGACACATCCAGCTCCAGCATGCTCAGCCTAACACATGGAAAATGAAATATTGTGGCATCAGCACACAGTCTACTTTCTACTCCTGGACAGATGGGCAAAATGATAATTCCCCAGAGCCTGAGCTGTGTGGCTGTGTTAGATCACTTGTCACAGTGAATGTATTCAGCGTTCCATAACATTGGCATAGTCTAACAGGAACATGTATCAATGCACTCACTAATCCTCCCCAAACCTTTCAAACACTGTCTTTACTGCAGGGGTTTGTTCAAACACGGGAACAAATGTGACTTTGACGTGGACTGGTGGGAACAAAATAAAGCTTATGAAAAAACGAGGTATAAATATTGTCATAAGGTGAGAAGCACATGGAGTTCATCCTGCTCAAAGCCATGCTTGGCATAGATCTACCAGATCTTCTGCCAGCTATTTTTCTTTTTATGCTTCCCCCTCCAGCGCCAGTTGGAAAAATATAAAAACTCTACTCATTTTCTCAAGAGAAAAGGAAATAAATTTTCCCGTGTTTGTGTATATGCACGCACCCACATACATATGTGTGTGTATATACATATATATAAAAACCTGTATGTGTATCTGTATATGTTAAAAACTCTTTTTCCATGCAAAAGGAAAAAGTTTTAGTAAAAAATAGGAGACAAAAAAGGGGGGAAAAATAGTCTTGGAGCAACTGAGGCACAGTATGCACAGTATTTTATTATTTTTTACTCTCGTGTTTGTCTATCTGCATAAGGTGTCTTGTAAACTATTTGCTAATTTAAAGTATGATGTTTATAAGAGATAAATTAATGGATAAATTAATTCCTGCAATCTTCAAGCAAGAGAAGAGATGAGTCATGTTGGAAAATCAAGAATTTAATCCAGTATCCCTGTCTGTCTTCTCTTTAAATATATGTGCTTGTAAATGCATAAAAATGCAGTTAATATTGAACTATAATATGCACCTATGTTTTATTGCTAATAAGTTTAAATCATTGCACTGCAGCAGGCATTCATTCATGTTCAATATTTTAGTGGGACATGTTTTACGGTGATCTTTATTTACTGTAATGTTTAAAAAAAATTATTACTTTTTCTGCTGTGGAGCAGTAAGTGTGTCACAACCCCAAACATTGTCAGCAGTTCTTTAGATGCAGGCTCCTCAGTTCTCTGCTGGAGAATCAGAAGTTGTGCAGAGCATTCCTGCCCTGTATGAGCCACCCTCTTGCAGAGTCCCTGTCTCTTTTAAGAGGTGAGGAACTACAAATAAAGATGGGTTTTCAGAAAGCTCCCCTTATCTGATGGGTATGTGAATATATTTGTAATTATAATGAGTCTAAATCTGTGGCTTAAGCCTGAGAGGCAAATGGCAGAGTTTCTGACAAAGAGGACTTAACAGTGACTGCAGGATATGTGATGCTGTGATGTAAATGGGAGAGTGGTACAGAATGCTGCATTTTCTGAATTAAGGAATATTTTGGGGTGTTGTTGACAGGTGTATCCAACTGGGTGCCTCTGGAGTTGCATCCAAGCAGGTTTAACAGCTGTGTCTGTGTTGATAACAAGCAAACCTGGATTACAGTGTAGAAAAATGTGGAAACTGTATCTTCACTCGGCATTTTGTAGGATAGCTTCCTTTCATATTTTGGGTGTAAAATGCTTCAAGGTGATAATTCACTGTCCTCTCTGTAGCTTTAGATCAGGTCCTTGTAGCTAAGATGAGTAAGCACAGTAAAGCTACTCACCTGAGGACCAGTTTCACTGTCCTTCAAGCTGCATTTACCTCAAGCTGTTGGCAATCTGAAAGGCTCTACAGGGAGCTTGGGCTAAAAATCCTGGTCAGTGCAATGGACTCCTCAGTGTGGCTGTGCTGACACCAACTCTTGTTATATGTGTGCACACACACAAACCCTGAATTGATTTTTATGGTCACTTAATTAAAATCTTACCCAAATATTTGTGCTCTCTGCTGTCAGTCTCCCTGATAGGGACAGACCATTCCAGCTCTGGGGCCAGCACAGGAGGGAGCTGGAGCTGCTGCAGAGAGCCCAGAGCAGGCACCAGGAGGAGCAGAGGGATGGAGCAGCTCTGCTGGGAGGAAAGGCTGGCACAGCTGGGATTGCTCACCTGGGCAGGAAAAGCTTTGGGCTGAGCTCAGTGTGGCCTTGCAGGGCCTGAAGGAGCTGCAGGAAAGATGGAGAGAGACAATGGACAAGGGCTGGAGGGACAGGACACAGGGAATGGCTGCCAGTGCCAGAGGGCAGGGCTGGATGGGATATTGGCAATTAGGAATTGTTCCCTGGCAGGGTGGCCATGTGCAGGGACACCTTCCACTGTCCCAGGCTGCTCCCAGCCCCAGTGTCCAGCCTGGCCTTGGGCACTGCCAGGGATCCAGGGGCAGCCACAGCTGCTCTGGGCACCCTGGGCCAGGGCCTGCCCACCCTGTTCTTGTTCTTCAATGGTTTTGCAGTTTGCTAACTTGGGAGATTTTTTTTTTTTTTTTTGGTGAAGTTAAGTCTGTACTTAACAAGTTGTTGACCATTTGTTTGTTTTGTTGGAAGCTACGTACCTTTTTCCCTTTTTTTTAACATCTGCACTTTAAACACATTTTGATATGAATGTGTGAATAATAGAAAACATGATTTCTCGTATCTAGTGGCACTTTATCTGCAGAGAAGTGTTTCGTTTTCCTTGAATTTCTGACCCTGCAACAAAGGTAAATGGTGTTTGTTTTTGTGTTTAAACTGTAAATTCCCAAATTCTGAAAATTGCTACCATTGCCTTGTTTTTGTATAGATACATCTTTCCTTCTTGAAGTGCTTTTCTGTGGGTGAGCTGTAAAGGCGTATTTGTGTTGAGGTCACTAGCTGATGATAGACTTACATTTAGTTTTTCCATACACTTACAGGTACTTTGTGTATAGGTAAAACTTTCAGAAGGTGGGGTTTAATTCTGGCAAATAGATGGGAGCAAAATCTTTTCCTACAAAGGATGTGATTGCTTTCAGTTCACCCCTCTGTGCTGATTCTAATGCAGCTCTGCAGAGCAGGGTCCTGTCTCCTTGGGTTATTTTGGAGGAGAATTTGCATTAAGTGAGTCAATCCTACATAAAGGACACTTTGAGTGCTTGCAAAGCCATAACTACTATGTTTCTGGTGTTTCTGAAACATAAACTTTAAGGAATTTAGAGATTGTAGAGGAGCTAAGATTTTAGTTAGAGATAAGCTTTATTAGAGTTAATTAAAACGAATGGATAGGCCTCGATGAAGTTAAGAGTTAGTAGTTAACTAATAATTGATTGCTTGTCAACACAATGTTTGGTTAGCTGGGTTTCTAATGAAGAATATAGAAACTGATAAATAGCTTTTAGGAACATAAGACAATTGTGGGCCTCCTCTGTTCTGAAACCAATTGAAGACAGGGAATGGGAGTTCTACCAAGGGTCCATTTCTCATATTTGCATTGAAAAGGTAGAAAGGTCAGAATGAGGAAGACTTAATTTACTTCCTCATTTTGGGACCCCTCCTCATGAAAAGGACCACTGACCCATTTCAAGGAACAAACTACACATGCTTAATAGCTTTTGAACTAATTAACATACAAAGAGGGGAATGGGATGTGCCAAAATTATGAATATGTATTTGTATTTTGGGTATTCAATGCCTGTGTAGATAAAAGGGCTCTGTAATCACCTGTAAATTATGGTGTGTATTTGGGAGCTATCCCATCACAATAAACATACGCTTTCTAACTTTAAACTGTTAGAGACTTTTTGTTCCTCACAGTTGGATATCAGTACTAGATCAATATCCATATTTTTAATAAATCATTTCAGCACCAAAATATTTGAGAGAAGGAAGGATTGTGTCAGCCATCTGAAGGTTTTTCTGTCCTTCTGAGTGCTGTCTTTCCTTGCTCTAGGCACGAGTAGTTGGCGAGGAGGCAAGAATCTCCTTTATAATTTCAAGGTGATGGTTGTAAATCACGTTATTCCTTACATTTAGGTTCAGTTGCCCTACAGGATAGAGGGCAGCCATGGATTTGCTGAGAGGGCCCTCAGCCCTGTCTGTCCCTGTGTGCAGGGAGGTCAGAGCAGACCCAGGCTCTGATCTGGGCCCAGCCATGGCCCCAGAGCTGAGGCACGGACAAATGACTCTTCAACTTATTAAAGCTGAAAAGTGGAATGTTTATTACAGTGCTGGGCACAAGCAGAATAATTTCCAAAGGCATGTGCAAAGAATCACAGGCTCCAGCTCTCTATTGATCTAAAAAAGTCTTACATATTCATATAATTCCCAAAGTGCCTAATAAATATTCATTAGCTCGCCCCGCCCACCCTGCTGCATATTAACGTGTCCTCACGCCTGCGCAGTCTGTCACCTCAAATGTGTTGGTGGGTTTGAAATGGGTCAGTGGTCTGAGATCACACTGACCCTTCACTTTTGCCTTGCTGGCAGGCTGGGGGCCCCTTGGCTATAGCTTGAGTTTCAGGGCCCAGGTGCAGGCCATGGTCCTCTTCTTTTTCACAATTAGATCTGCATCCCATCCTGCTTCTTTAAACACAACAAAGATAAATACACCATTTATATCTTAGCCTTAACTTTTCCATCCGCTAACAATTAACTATCCCTTATTATTGCTACTCTTCTTGCTATACTCTTAATGTTTCTATCTCCCCTAACTAAATTAGCTAAAGTTTTAACTCTTTCAGTTTCTTTAAACCCTTGATTCAGGGCCTGAGCCCAGGAGCTGCCCCTGCCCAGGAGGCAGAGCTGCTGCCCTGGGCAGTGCCCAGCCCTGAGCAGATGGTGCAGAGAGGCTGTGGAGTCTCCTCCCTGGGGATATTGCAGAGCCCCACGGACACACTGCTGTGCCCTGGGCTCTGGGATGGCCCTGCTGGAGCAGGGAGGTGGCACCAGAGCAGCCCCCATGGGCCCTGCCAACCTTTTCCTGCTCCAGGACTCTGTGAAGGGAGGTTCTCACCCAGCCTGAGGCTTTGCTGTTCTGATGTTTGCAATTAGTGTGGCTTATTTGCAATTGGGACCAAAACTGTGGACAAATTCTCTCTTAATGCTTTTGCAGTGGCATTTGGGAAAACTGAATTTGGACACTGGTGGCTCACAGAGTCTGAAGCTGTACCCTGTGTCAGAAGTTGCATTTAAGTTTAGTTTAAAGCATATTTGTTAGAATTGAGAAGTGGCTTTGTCAGAAGTGTTTCACTGCTCTAAACCAGTGGGATAACTGTGTTAACTTAAGAATAAAATGGATGGAACTGTGTGTAAGCAGGAGGTGCAGAACAACTGATTTCACCTTCACAGGACAAGTTATAAATTTTGTAGCCGTTGACACAGAGCAATTCTGCTGTAAATTATTACTCTTGAGGCACCTCAGAGAAGTGCTCAGGATCTGATTATTCAAAAAATTGCTTGTTGCCAGAATAACACGCTGGGTTTAGTCTTGGAATTTTATGTGCAGTAGCCAATAAAATGCAACACTGATTTTGAAAATATGCTTTATATTTACCTCAGAAGTTGCATTAGAACGGTCTTGATTTCAATCACATATACTGGACATGTGTTTTATGTGTGTAATAGCATTATTTGGACTTTCCTAGGGATGTCATGATTTGTTACACCAGGAGATCCAAAAATACAATGCTCAAGAAATTGAAGGGCCAGTGAAACTCATTGGGGTAAATACAAAGCACTGATGAGGGTGTACTGCTGAACTCATATAGTGAATTGTTTTAGTGAAATTTCTTATGAAATGTGCAAAAATAAGATTTTCCTCTTCAACAGGAGCTTGGAAACTTACATTCAAAAATTATTGTTTGCTATTGAAAACTTTTCTGCAGATGAATTTAATGGATAGAATTCATGGCACTACAATGCTGCTCAGGTTTTAATGAACTGAAAAGCCTGATATTTAGAGGCTTTTGTACACATATTTCCCTTAAACATTTCACCCTTGTAAAGAAATTTTAAGGGATTGGTGGAACTTGGTGCATAAACTGGTGTTTATACACCAAGTGTGCAGTAGTGGGACAGAGGAGTAATTTTGAGTGTTACTGCTCAACTGAGTTCACTGGAACTTGTAAATCAGGTGCTTCTATACAGAGTTGAATTCTTGAGGCCCTGATGTATAGTTTTTATTTATATCTGTACCTGAAGAATTATGTCAAGGAAAAATAAACAGCCTAAACCTCCATGACTGCTTCATCTCAGTCCCATCATTTCCTCCTGTTATAAAATCTGTCAGCTGACATAACAAGGCATCTTAAAGCCATCTTTTACTTTATTTTGATATGAAGCAACAGTCATTGATATTAAACAGGTAGAGGAATGGAGTGTTTCTGGAAATTAAGCTGTTTGCATACATAAAGCCTCTACATTGAATACTTTAAATTTGAGGAGGGGAAAAAAGGAAAAGAAAAATATAGGCAGAAAAGCATGTAAGAATATGATGGCAGTAGAATGAGTCAGCAAATATGATCCTGGTTACTCTAATTATGTAATGATAATGGCTGTCTAGAAATATAAGGACTTAATTGTTAGCAACAATTGCTTTGGTTTTGGATTTTAGCAGCACTTGGGTAGAGGCTGATACTGGTTTCTGTGCTATTAATAGCAATAACTAGCTTTGTATCCCTTGGCTTTTATATAGACCTAAAAGTGTTGTGGTTATCCCCATTTACAAACACCAGTAAGAAATGTGAGGGGAGTGACATATCAATGTCATTGAGGTGCTACCCAGAGCCTGAAATGGAATTTTGGACCCCAAAGCCCTGTGTCTTTGCCTGTTAGGTTGTTCTGCTGTCAGTGGTGTTTGCATCTTGGTGGAGTAGAAATGTTTGTTTTCAGGGTTTGGTTTCTGCTGTAGCTATCAGTAGTTTCTGTATAAAACAATTATTGTCATAACTGCATTGTGTTATAGTAGCTCCCAAAATATGAAAAGCTCCCAAAATACGAAGCAATACAGACTATGGAATGTTGGAAACATTTTTGTTATATCTGGTGTTATTCCTAATTCACTTAAGGATCATAGAAACCTCAGTGAGCTCAGTCATCAGAGCAAGGGCTGGACACAGTGTCAGATGTATCACAAGGGAAAAGGATAACACAGGAAGACAAAAGTAGATCAAAATACTCAAAGATTAAGAAGACTGAATGTGAAGATCAAGAATGTCCAGACTGAAGACAACATTTGTGTGCCTGAGATGTTGGAATCACACTAAGAATTGCTATTGTATCCCCACGAGTAATCCAGAGCTTTGTCTGGGAGAAATCTTCTTGTGCAGTTTTTTTGTCATGCTTGTCCCTTTAGCTGCAGTTTGTTGTTTGCTTAGTTGGGTTTTTAAGCTGCTTTTAAGCTGTTTCTCAATGCAGAATTATGTGTTTGGGAGGCAGCATGGTGGTGAGGTGTTTCCAAGCAAGGACAGGCTCTTCCCTGGGCTTGGAGAATGAGGAGAACCCTTGCAGCTTTCACTGCTGAGCTCCTCAGAAAGAAAAGCTGCTGGAAGTTCTGTCTTTGGTAGGTCTGGTGAGCTGCATGGTGAGGCTGAGTACTGAGTTAGATGTTTTATTGGGCATATCTCATAAAGGTTTGCTGCTTTGTTTGGTTTTGGTATTTTTTAGACTTATTCCATTTCCATAGCATGTGCATATTTTCTGATGGCTGCCAGGATTAGGGGAAAAAAACGCAAAATTGATTAAAAACAGTGGGGCTGATGCATATATCTGATTATATTATCTTACACATATATCTGATTGCAGGCTAAATCTGAAACAGGGCTTGTGTCCAGGCTTGTCCTTTTATCATATTTCTTTCTCACTTAGTCCCTAAACTTAGGGGTTTTTTCAAAAACATAAGTAAGAAAAAATATTCAGCTATTAAAAAAAATGTTTTAGATTGGGTTTTCTTTTGGTTTTGAGTTTTTTGTTTGTTTGGTTTTTTTTTTTTTTTTTTACAGAAATTGTGTTATTAGGGAAAACAGACATGAGAATTTATGTATATGTAACTAAAATAGTTAATAAACTTATGTTAATATAATTGAATAACACTGCTTACTCTGGATTCAATGAGCAAACTCTTTGTTCAGAGAAGCATTATTGTAAACCCCAGAGAACACATTTTGCTTTACTGATTGAAAAGGTGGTGTTCAGATTTAAGGATTACAAACCTTCTGATATGAATTTTTTATTTTATTTTTAATGTTCAGTGCAAGCATTGTTGTTTCTTGCCCTGTAAATTTTCCAGGGCACACTGGTGACCAGGAATTCCATCCCTGGATAGAGAGACCAACGTGCTGCAGCTGCTGCCAGCTACGTGTTGCTCTCCTTACAGCTGGGAACAACTGCATTTCTCAGCAAGCAGTGATTAGCATTTTGAACTTGACAAGCACTTTCCTGTCTGAATACCAATGTTTGAATGATTGTTTCTGCCCAGCAAGGCACAAACAGCCATTGCATCTATAGCTTGTAGTTAGCTCCTGCTTGCTAGCAGGAGCATTTGATCAAATACTGGCACACTTGATTATGTCTAATACAGTCTTTAAAAAAATCTCATCTGATTTATAGTTGTAGAAGAGAAATGTAGGTTTGTGTGTCTAAATATGCTTAATCAACTAATTCCAGGATGAAATTCTTGATGTCTCAAAGAGCATCCACTGTCAGGTGTTGTGATCTAATATGCTGGTGGTTCATGCCAGTGCTTCCAGCTACATGCAAATTAACAGTATTCAAGTGTAACCACACAGCATTTATAGTCTACAGATTAGCATAGCCTGAGAAAAATCCAATTATCCTTTCCTTGCTTGTTTGCCTTCATTATATTTTTGTTTCAGGGTACCTCTTTTATTAAAATTTCAGAATTATTTAGAGAACTAAAATCAGGTTTATAAACAGCAAATGATAATACAAATCACCAGGCTGAAGTATGAAAGTGTTTTGTCTTTCTTTTCAGGAAAGGAAACATCTCACAAAGGAAGCCCAAGTCCCAGGGAACAGGGGAACAGAAGTTAAGCTTTGCAATATGTTTATACTTTGCTGTAAAATGGGCTCAACCAAAGCCAACTTATGCTCCTGGTTCCATTTTAACTGCTGGAGAAGAGCCTCCTGTCCTCCAGTCAGGGACAGAGCAGCTGTAGAACATTGTCTTGTGGAGAGCTGAAAATAACAGAAGGAGGTTTCAAACAGTTATAGAATAATTTGGGGTGGAAGGGAC
>VZRH01003715.1:62742-113560 GCA_013397555.1 Urocynchramus pylzowi | reverse complement strand
CGGCCCCCGCCCCGCCAGCTCCTGGCCGTTACGGAACGATGCTAACCTGGTTTACCTGCCGTGCTGTTTCCATAAGACTGCTGGCTCTCTGGTTCCTTTTTCTTTTTCTTTTCTTCTTTCTTTCTTTTTTTTTTTTTTTTTTTCCTTCCTCTTTTTTTTTTTTTTTTTTTCCTTCCTCTTTTTTTTTTTTTTTTTTTCCTTCCTCTTTTTTTTTTTTTTTTTTTGTTTTTTTTGTTTTTGTTTTGTTTTGTTTTGTTTCTTTTTCGTTTTTTTTTAATTTCTCTCTCTCCTTTTTTTTTTTTCTTTTCTTTTTTTAATTAATGGCAATCATGACGATTCGGGGTGATTTGTAGGAGTGGGGAGGTGGGAAAGGGAAAGTTTTAGCTGAACACCAGGCTCTCGCTGTCAGAAGTTCAGGGAAAGCAATGGCAAGTTCATCTCCAGGTTGGCTGGTAGCAGTGTGTCCCAGACAGACAACGGGCCACGGAGCCCAGTAGTAGGTGAAACGCACCCAAGTGATCTCTTTGGCAATGTCTTTTATGAAATAACCTGCTCGTGGTGTATTAAACACAATGGAAGAATAGCACAGGTATGACTGAACTGATTTCTGACTGAACTGTATGTACGGTTATTTTTCCAACGTTTCCTCGGAACTGACAATGTACTGTGTTCCCCAAGGCTGTAACAACAGGTTTTCAGATTTGCTAGACGTACGAGAGACAGGCAGATCCTGTGTCGCAGGCATTTCGGTTATTGTATTGGGCACGACAGACAATGGGAACCAAAATACACAACCGTGAGGAAAATGGCAATTGGATGGTATCGTTAGGGGAAGGAAACAAGTGAGAGGAAAGACTAGTAATCATACTTAATTCCTTGTCATTATAAAAATTACAGTGTTGCTGGTTCGACACGCATCTCAGATGCGTCTGAAGGTGTCGAGGATGAGGGATTTAGTACAGAGGAGTAGTGTGTGGCGGGTGACACCAAGATTTGTAGTCACAGAAATCAGCAACTAAGTGAGAAATTGCAACTTCCCTCTGTGTGTGTGTGTATGTGTGTGTGTGCCTGTGTGTGTTTGCATAGCAGTTTATTCCCTTGCTCATTGCTCGCAGGAGCTCTCTCCAAGAAGAGACGGGATGAGGGATTCCAGGGAAAAAGCAACACTTAGAGCCAATTAATTTGTTCTGTGTTAAATAAATTGAGATAATAGTGTTGGTATTGACACTGCCATGGGACAAAAGCGACATTTGGGGGTTCACTGACATTTGGCTGATAGCATTAACTCTTTCCTAACCAGCCTCATCAAAACAACTAATTAATTCCTTCTTGCAAGAGTGAACTGTCCTTGCTGAAAGTTTAATTCGTAGCTCTGCATCCTTTTGGCTCTTTTTTTGTGAATGGTGACCAGCATCCTAAAAGCCAGGATGGACTTCCCAGGGGATCGAAACTAGACTGGGTTTTCAGCTCTTGTTTTTCTCAATTATATGCCTTTGTTGTTTTTGTAGCAAGTTTGCAAAAAGGATAGTTAACACCCTGGTCTGTTAATGCTTAGTACAGCCTAAAAGAGACTCCCTGAACCAGAGGCATGGAGAATTCCCCCCATACTACCCAGCACTGAGAGTGCCTTTGTGTGCCAAGTTCCCTCATTAAGCTTGCAAACCAGGGTGCTGCTGGGATTTAATGTTTGTGATAAATGATAGGTTCTGATGGTTTATCGATTTGTGCAGAAAGTGAGCTATCTCTGGAAGAAACGAATTTGTACATTATCAGATCTTCTTATGGGTTTGTGTGCATCTCTGAGCACATTTCCAGAACTTCCCTGCTCCTGACAAAGGTGGTCGGTAGTGTTAAAAACTTTTCAGGTGTGCTGTGAGAATGCCTCCCGTTAAAATTGTTTAACCACTGTGACTAGTAAAACCCATGGTTTAATTAGCCACTTGTGTGCTGTCATAACCACCTGCCTTCACTTCTTTTCTTCATTCTCTCTTTCCCCCACTTGCTCTCTCCTGTTTGTGCTCCGTCAGATACATAAACACAAAAGCTCCTCTGCTGCTGTACTGTGACTCGAAGGAAACAGGTTTCTCTTTCCAGCTGTGGAGATGTCAGTAAGGCATCACTTCTCTGCAGGTCATGGCCCATCACAAAGTTTTGTCACAGGATGTGGCTAATTCCTTTACAGATGTGTGGTTTGTCAGTAGGAGAGGAAGAATAACTTACTTATGTGGTTGTTTTCCTTATGTCTTCTTTCTTCTTTATAAAAAATTTAAATTAATAAAGTGACAGAAGGGCTGCCTACAGCATAGGTGCAGCAGCAGTGCTCTGGCTGTAGGGCCACCAGCTGGAAGGGTGTCAGAGGGTGACAGGGCCCCCACGAGGGCCCTGCGGCAGCAGTGTTGGTGTTGGGGCGGGGCAAGGGCAGCCTCCCTTTCAGAGGGAGTGGCTGGAGTGACTCATTTGGCCTGTGCTCCCAGGGAATCCACCACTCTGTGTGGATGGTCCCCTGGCAGGATGGTCCCCTGGCACCTCACTTGGCACTCTCCCATGGATATGCATCAAGGATTGAGGGGCTCACGTTCCACTACACACTTAGATGATTTGTGAATTGTGCTTGACAGTGGCTGCAAAGCACAGGGGTGATTTACAGCAGGGGGTGGAACTATGTTTAAAAACAAATGAAAAATTAGAAAAACACCAATAAACCGTAAACTGGCTGACCCCACAGAAACCATTTCTCTTGTTTTCCTTTAAATCTTTTCTACTGGTGCAATGAAGGCATAGGATACAACTCTCAAAGATAGTATATGGAGTTGAAGACAGATTCACGTGAATGCTTTCCAGTTCCTGACCCTTGCATTTTTCATGGAATGCTTCTCGCCCAGCATTTTTTTTTAAAACACTTGAATTATTTTTTCCTACTTTTCTTGTACTGTTTTCACATTAAAAGTGTCCCAATGCTCTAGTATTTTTCATAGAATGTTATTATTACTAGGAAATTTTATGTACGGCAATAATAAATCTATAAAAATCAGATTGACGTCACGTTGCACGCTGCCTACTTGTGTATGTATATTCTGTGTTCATTCAGATTTACAGTCGGTTTAAAGAGACATAATCTTTATTTACCCATAGAGACTACTTATTTTCCTCTGATTGGTGCACATGTCTGTAACTTCTGCTGCAGGTTATGAAGATTAGGTGCCTGGTGGTAGTTCATGTCCTTCTCTCTTTTAAGCGAACCCCATTCAGTGTATGAATCTCAGTTGCCCCAGTGCTCATTTTCATTAGCATGACAGCAAGTTCAGGCAGAGAGGCTGACTTGCACTGGCAGGGGCTGAAGGGTCCTGCCAAATGTGAAATATCAGCTGTTTAGGCATGCTGTCATCATAGCAGGCACCACTTGCTCCCTTTGTAACAGCCCAGCTAATTGATACGTGCGCTATTAAAGTGAGCGTTCGCATACCAACCTGATTGAGTCAATACCAGCCTCCGAATCCGAGGCACTTCGCTGAGCTGTGCTTCAAGCCAGTGGGATTTTGAGATGGCCTTCTCCAGGGCTAGGTTGTGATGATTGATTTCAGCAGGAACGGCGTCTGATCCTGAAAGTCTTAACACCATATGGCATTGCCACGGGGGAGAGAGGCTGCGCTGGCAACCTCCGAACTTGCACTCCGTGTTGCGGTAGCGCGTGCGAGCGCTGTTAAGGGAAGGCTGCTGAGCTCTGTGGATAGGGGTCAATTAGTAGGGGCCTCAGAGGAAGCAATTTCCCCGCTGTCTATCTGGCTTTAAATTACATGCACAAGTTAAGTGACGGCATGATGGAATTGAGCAGTGGTGAGGGGGAACTGTAAAGTCTGATAAGAAGCAGGCGGCTAACATGATCCAGCGGGCTAACTGGAAGGTGGAAAGAAAGACCACCTTGTAGCTCGTGTTGCCGTTCATCCCTAAACATCAGCAGTGCTGCTGTATGACAGGCTGTCTCTCCTGCCTGCCACTGTCTTGTAGCCCTCCATCTGGCCGAGGCTCCCTGTGTGCATGTGTTAAACGCTTTGCAAAAGGGCAAAAAAGCAGTCCTTGTTCCCAGGCGTTTACAGCTGGAGCAAGAACTGCCATCTGCCCTGAGTGCAATTTACATTGGCATTGGCTGCAAAGCCCTGATCAGCCCTGAGAGCTGTCTTTTCCCCTCTTTCCTCCTCGTTTGTGACCCTGGTGCTCTGCCAGGGTTCTCTTGTTCTTCTGTTCCCAGGCCTGAGCCTGCAGGGAGTGTGCCTGGTGCTGGAACTGGCTGCTAGCACCATTAGAGACCCCTCACTGGGTGACTGTGATGCTCATGCCTGGGGCTTCCAACATGGTGCATGATCCTGCTGTGACAGTGTGAGCAGGGAGGGAAGGAAGTGAGAGGCAGGGCCAGATCTGACCTTTGTTGAACATTTTGCCATGATGTTTTGTCACTTCCATTCAGATACTGCATGTCTGGGATAAACATGCGTTCAATGATGAGTTTTCCTTTTGACCTCTGGAGGTTCTTGGGGACAGCACCAGGCCTTCCACTGCCACCTCCAACAGAGACCAGAGCAGCTACATCTTTGCTCACCAGTGCCTGATTTCTGCTGCTCAGAAGTCTCCTTGAAGGGAGTTGACCTTCTGTGTTAGGTTCACATCTTGCAAGGCAGAAATGTGCTGCAGTTGGTGGGAGTCATGGGGTGGAGGAGTATGTTTAGAGCCCAGAGGAGACAAACTTTTGGTCTTCTTGCAGTTCTGACAGATCACTGAGTGCAATGAAAATGAAATGAAATGTGGTTGGATGGTGCCTGGTTTACCGTTTCATATGTTGTTGTTTCTCTTTCCTCTTGTGATACTTGAAAAGCAGAGAAAGTGCTCAAACCCCGTGACATTACTGTTTAGTTTAGAGTATAAATGACTGCTTGATACTCTGTGCATACTGTTGTTAAGGGGGGGCAAAAATTAAGCTACTCCTGCCTAAGAAAATCTCTTAGTGGTGGGATGTGGTACTGAATTGAACAGAATTTCAAGAAGTTCTGCAAAATTGTAGGCTAGTCAGGGACTTAACAGCTTCTTTCATACAAACACTGCTTTCTACTGACATTGAAAATCGCTTGCTTTAAATCATTGAACTATGATTGTTTGCTAGTGAAATTGTCAGTATGGTAAGAGAGGTTAACTGGTTGTGGTGGTTCTGAATTTTGATTGCACTCAGTAGTTCTTTGCATGGTTTTCTAAGTACTAGTATAGGTTATGCACTTGGAATATCAAGATTCTGTGCCAGACTCTGGATTTCAGTGTTGTGACTGTTTAATCTATTTTTTTAAGCTGACATAATGAAAGCTCTATGTACTGTTTAGGCTGGGCAAGCTACATATGTCATAAGAAAGATGATGAATGAGGGTGGTTTGGGATTTTTTTGAGCAGTAATTAGCATAATAAGTGTCTTTTTATTTTTTTTTCCCAAATCATCTAGGTCACTTTGAACTAGATATTTCAGTTAGAGGCACATAAAACCATCATGACTTGGAGTCCTATGCCAGCTACAGGATGTTTGGAAAATGTTTTCCAATTCTGTGTTTGTACAAATTGTTGTAGACTATACACATCATGCCTGATTCATACAAGGAGACTTTGTTTAAGTTGGTAGATATGTGAATGTCATGCTTCATGCCACTGATTAGGGGTGGGTAACAGTAAAGAACAGTCTCATTTTTTGTCTGTTTATTCATCTATGTTCATATTACCGGATCTTGGGGTCACTTTCCATGCAGTTCTGTTTGCTAAGTGCACACCTAACAGCTTTACTGAAGTCAGGGAGGACCTTGCTCATTTGGAGAATGGATTAGGATGTCAGCAAGCAACCCCTTGGTACTGGGGAAAGAAAAGGAACAGAAACTTTTTTTTTGGTCAGAAAACAACATCCCGGTGCTGCTTTTTGGGTTAAAAAAAAAAAGCGCCCTAAAGAGTTGAAAAAAAGGTGATATTAATTTCTGTATGCCGTGTCATGCATTTATGTATGGCAATGACTAAGAACAGGTCTTTTCCAAATATCCTAAAAGTTTGTATTGTTAAAAAGAAAACTAGTAGTCTTCCAACTCTTAACATGCATATATTTTAAGGGTTGTCTTGGTGAAATAATTCTCAGTAGGCAAACCTAGAATGTACACCTTTAAGACTCATCAAATACAGCATAATCCTTTTGTTCACTGGTTGCAGTGGGAAATGGCTGCTGCTTGCATAGGGATAAGCTTTTTGGATGTACCTGAGTGAGTTGGGAGCCGTAAGCAACTCATGTCACTATAGCCTTGGTGGCTAATAATTCCTAAGCCACCAACTATGTGCTTAAAAACTGGCAGCAGACACCATGTCTCCTGAGGAGTGCCACCATCCAGGGAAGGCATTTCTCTGCTTCTGTAGTGTCTGTGGTTTTGGTAGCTCATCTGCTTGGATGATTGTACTGAACCACAATGTCTTGAAGCATGCAGCTTCCTTTGACGCCTTTTTTGCTTTGAAAGCCCTGACTGCAAGTCTGCCTTCTCTCTTCTTTTGGGTGCTTTTCTAGTTTTCCACAGTTGTATCTTATTCAGTCACATGCAAACACCTGTCCTGAAATTGAATTACTCTGCATAATCTAAAGTCATCCCCCATTTCAGCATCCTGTGCTTTCTGTTTTGTGTTGAGTTATGTTGCACTGTACTTTAGATGCGACAGCCATTTAATAATGTTGAAGCCTTAGCTCTGCAGGGGCTAAAAAGATCCCAGCAGGCTTGTTAACTTCTACTCTCAGACATTATGGGAAATATTTTCTCCTCCCTGGAACTCTTCAGCATCCTCTTAATTAACACTATAAAAATCCATAGCCAGGTATGCGTGAAGCCTGTTTAATTCTTTTGCAGTTTTCCAGAGTTTCTCTGTTCCTTCCTCTTTAACCAGACAGTGGTGCCAAGTGAGATATGAGAACATAAAAGGAATAAAGGCAGCCTGGGTCATGCTGGATACTGTGTTCTTGTCAGGCAGCATACTCATCAAGTGCCTTTCCCATACTCACCATAGGATCTTATTTTTTTCCCTGCTCTACTCAGTATTTTTCTTTATCTCAATCTCTGAAGTGTTGGGAATTTTAGAACTTTGCACCTCTCCTTTCTCAGGACAGTATTCTTTTCTGGTTCAGACTGCTGTGATCATGGTGTCTGTTGTACTTCTTTGTAGTATCCCCACTAGCTGGTATCAGACTTCATTTGACTAGAAGTTATCTTTCTATATATTTGACTAAGAAGCTATCTGTGACAGAGGTGAGAGAGATTATTCACTGCTTCAGGAAGTGGAGAAGCAGTATTAAAATTTGAGGTGGAGAGAGGAACTTAATAGATACTAGAAAATGGGGTAAATCCAAGAGAGTTCTGGATGGATATCACTTAAGATGAGGGCAGAGGAAGAGGAAAGAAGAGCTGCAGAGTGCCCAAACAGAGGAGAATTCCAGAGTGGCTGAGGGTTGGTTATCATGTCTGAAGCCTCAGTGAGGGAGTGCCTGCTCCTCCACAAGGGTGACTCAGTTACCATGGGACGGACTGAGCACTGAAGGGTGCAGTGGTAGGGCTGAAGATGCAGTGACATTTCCCTTGCTGAGAAGAGCACGAGGTGTCTTTGCTGCTGTGAGTAATAAATTAGTATTCAGGTGAGACAATTGAAGAGCTCACCAGTAACCATCTTCCCAAAACTTCTGCAGGTGAAGGTCAAGATTTCACAGAGCTGAAGGGAACCTTGATGAGGATAAGCAGGGCTTTCCCCATGCCCTTGTTGATATCATAAACCAGTTTTTAAAATTAATTTTAAAAAATTGACTGGAATTTGTAGAGAGAATTTGGATATCAGGGTGAGCATTTGGTATGGGTAGAGTCTTGTCTTCCAAACAAGTTGTTCAAGGGGTAAGAAAATGAGAAAGGCATACATACAGAAAAGCCAATAGATGGGAAAGAGAGAGGGGAGGCTTGCAAAAGAGAGACTGAAAATGATGATTTCTTGCACGAGGACTTCTTGGTTTTAAAGGTTTCTTTGGTGGTATGTACTGTGTTTCCTAGGAAAGCTGGTGTATGCTGACAGCATATCAGTCTGGCACTATGTTAACACAAAGAATTTGCCCCATTGTCATGAAAAAATACCCCAAAACAACTGCAGTTCAGTGACATCTGTCCTACACATCCTAACTGTGATGGGGGATTGGAAGTTGGGTGCAGCAGCCTTGGCAGTTGGAAGAGAGCTGAAGAGCTCTCAGAGTGTGTAGAAGCTACAAGGAGGGCAGAGTGAGAGGCAGTTAAAGATGCTGGAAACAGAAAAGGAATATACAAGGAATATACATGCTTAAATACGTGATCATCAAAGCGAGTAGTATTAGTAAAAAAAAAGCTTTTTGTTTTAAAGTGAACAAAACAGGAGAATAATACATTGGGAAGGGTTGTGTGATCCACATGGCAGGGGGCGAGAGAGGACTTGGTTACACCATTTTAGTAATGATGTAAAACCCATTCCCTCTTCATCACCAGTTCATCTGAGCTCTGGGAGGTGGTGAAATGGTTGGCCGGTTGCTTGGAAGCTGATGTAGAGTAAATTGAAGGTCAAAATCCAGTGGAGGTCACAGTGTCATGAAAATAATTACTGAGATGGATCTTAATTGTCATCCTTGCAAATTTCAGAAGACACACCTGGGAAAGAATGGGACTCAAAACCATTTACAATGTATTAATGTTTCCCTCACCAGTCAGGAGTTGTGGTGACCTGTTTTATGAGAGTGTGTTGCTGCTCCTCTTCCTGCATCAAGTCAGACAATACTTGGCTTGATGCTTGCTTGGCTACAAGAGAGTCAAACTGGCACCTGTGATGGGTCTAAGGTATTCTCTGGTTATACTCCCTCAGCTCAGACATCAAGTGCTACATTTGAGTGATGTATTTCTGTATTTCTCCTTCCTTTTTTTTTTTTTTTTTGCAAGCTTTGCAGAAACAGAAACAAGCAAGCAGAGACCAAGAATTTAATGGATATATTTTTCACTGGCTCTTTTATCAACAGCATATGAAAAATCCCAAAGGACAGAAGCAGTTAGCTAACCAATGAGGCATCATAGCTGATTTTAGGTTCCATGCAGGAGAAAAAGATACTGAAGCCCCAGCAGCTCAAGGGGAAAGAGATTTAAATTTAGGTTTGGTACTAAGAAACGTGCCTCTCCTCTGCTTGGAGACCAGTCTGTAAGAGATTACTGTACCCCAGGGCAGCAGTTTGGATGATGATAGAGATGTCAGCCTGTGAGTGCAGACTTGTACCACTGGATGATGAACCAGCAGGGATTTCTCATTAATGGAATGAATGTTAACAAGAATAATTCTGTTTTGTGAGCTGGTGTGTGTGGGAAGGATAAATGATAGGGGCTGATGGATGGTCTTCACAGAGATTTGATTAGGGAGAAGGTGAATGGCAATGTGTGTGTGAGAGAGGGGGAGGAGGTGTGTGCACGTGGTACATCCATTGCAGTAGGCAGGCACACTTGTAGTTGATAATGTCTGCCAGAGAAGCCAGCAGAAGTAACCAGACAGGTCCTGGGCAAAAGCAGAAGCTGAGCACTGGCGTGGATATTTCATTTTTAGTGTCTTGTGCATTGTAGAGTCTTGGGTTTTATGTTGCATGGTGGTAACAAACCTGTATCCAAGAATTTCTCTATAAAACTTTTGTCAGTAAAAGAGCTTTCTGCTTTCTGCTAATAAAGCATTTGACTATTGATACTAATTCCCACAGTCAGTATGGGAGCAGTGAATGACACCGTTTCTGACCTGCTTAGCATCATTGGCTCTGAAATAACACTCCTAAAGCTTATATGAGCCCTTCCTGAAAAAGCAGGAGACAGGCCAGACCTACTGGTTGAGAGGCCAGGCAGGCAGAACCAGCAGAAACAATCTCTCATCCTGCCCGAGGCCTTCATATGCTGCTGGAATGCAAATAATAAATGGAAAAAGGCAAAATAGTCACATAAGCTGAGTAGGCACTCCAGCAGACTTAGCAGCTCCACCCTCAGGTACAGGGCTGGCTGAAAAAGTGAATGAACTGCTTGAGAGAGAGGTAGAAATAGGGAAAGAAACGTGAATCCCTTTGACAGTGAGATGTGGGAGACCCCTTACCCAAAAAGCCAAACCTCCGTTCTGTTCCCTGCTGTCTTTGGCAGGAAGCCATTGGGAGCCCCGGCTGAGGCCGGAGTGTGGCCAGCTGGAGCTCAGCGCAGGGTGGCAGGTGGCAGCAGGAGTTCGGCCCGGCTGGCCCCGCTGCCAGCCCCGCCTGCGGGATGCCAGGCTCGGGGAAGCCGGCGGCCAAGCCGCGCTCCCCTCGGGAGCGAGAGAGACGGCAGGGGTGGAGACTTGGCTCCGTCCCTCGGCTCGCTGGCCAAAGGGTTGCAGTGGCACAAGGGAGGGAGTGTGCTGGAAGGCATCCACAGCCAGCTACTCCCAGCCTGGGAGGGGATGGGCAGAGGAGGTGTGTTCCTTCCCAGGGCTCTGCCTGCATCCCTGTGCCGGTACCCTCTGCGCACCGCTGCGGTGCTTTAGTGACTCGAGCTGGCCCCTGGGGTGTTGTGGCCGATGGTGGAGCATGGGAGCTGCTCCCCTTGGAGCTGAAGGTGATGCTCACCGGCACAGAGTGGGGCTCCGTCACTGACATTTCCTGGGACTGAGCTGGTTTTTCTTTGACAGCATTAGTCTGGATTCCTTACGATTTCTGATCTGTAGTTGCCGTCTGTTCTCCCCAATGGCATCACGCATTTTTTCAGATCAGGACCCCATTCCCCCAAATTTGATCTCATCTATATAGTGAAAAAAAAAGTTAATATATAAAATAAACTGTAGTGTGCAGTGAATGTAAATGAGGGATACCTTCGCTCCTATTTTTCTCCCGTGGAGAAACACATTACTTCTCTGACTAATCCTATTGATTTGGCCGGGGAGCTGTGGCCTGCTGCTGATGTCAAGTCCAAGTGGCAGGATCCGGCTGTACAGTGGCAGGTCTCCGTGGCCGTTGGCACAAATGCTTTATTCCCTAGCTGACTCCACTGAAACCTCCTGAGGTTACCTCTAAGCTATTTGAGAAGAGCTGGGTTTTCAAACCATGACCCTGACTTAGGAGTACATTTTTAAAATTTCTACTTGCAATGTCCTGTGGCAAAGATTTACTTTTCACTCGGTGGAGCTGGCGGCAGAGAAAGTCAAATGAGTTTTCCTAATCTGGTATGTTCTAAATCTGGTTTGTCTCAAATACAGCCTGAGAGATACGCAGCGCGAGTGGAAGAATAACTGCCAGCACGCAGATGCGTGTCCTCTCGGAGCAAATAAAGCTGACTTTTAAAATAAATGTTAAATCTCATCCTTGGTATGAAGGGAGACAGGCCTGTGGCTCAGGTATGGGGAGAGATATTTTAAGGTGGGCTGTGGAAGAAAGCTCACCACCAAACTTCTGACCCAGCGTACGTGTCCCTTTTTATCTGCTAAGTCCAATAATAAGCTTGTTATTAGAGGACATCTGTTACTGCCTGATAACTCGTGCAGCGAGCAGGAGCACAGCGTTGGTGGGCAGCCAGGGATTTTGGCAGCTGTGGGGAGCGGCAGCTTCGTGGACTGTTTCACACCTCGTCCAGAGCTGGGGCAGCACTTCCCTGTGGCTGGGTGGGAGGATGCCAGGAGTCTGAGGCGAGGGCTATTACTGCACGGAGCTCCCCTGTGCCAGCTGGTGTGCACGTGTGCCAAAGCCTCATCCACTCATCCTCCTGCAGCCGCAGCTGGCCCCCTCGGTGCCGGGTCAGCGTGCTGGGTCTCCTGGCATACCTCCAGGACAGGCAGCAGAGCAGCTGGGAGAAACGTGCCCCACGCTGGGTTCTGCTTCTTCCTTCTGCATTTCCAGGGGATGCAGTTCACACACTAGTTTCTTGCCCCCAAGCCTCCTTGCCTGAAGAAAAACATTCAAGGAGACTGTGTGAGCTGAATCTAAGCGTCATGAGGTTTTCCCCAAAGTCATTGCTGTAGGTAATGTATATTTATGAGCGGAACAAAGTGGGCTGCAGATACTTTGAAAGGCTGCTTTCCTCTCAGGGTGGCTTAGCATTTAGGCAAGTAAGGAGTGGAGATGCTGTCCAGACTGCATTTGCCAGTGGCAGAACAGGCTGGTGCGGGACAGATGGCATCTTCCACCCGTCTTCCTGTGTGTCAGGAGATCTGATGCTCTGTGGTTCAGGAGATGGTTATCTTTCCAATACCTAGAGGGAGCCTACAAGAAAACTGGAGAGGGACTTTCTACAGGGGCACGCAGTGGTAGGAAAAGGAGAA
The DNA here is from genome assembly GCA_013397555.1 of Urocynchramus pylzowi. Taxonomy (NCBI): domain Eukaryota; kingdom Metazoa; phylum Chordata; class Aves; order Passeriformes; family Fringillidae; genus Urocynchramus; species Urocynchramus pylzowi. The sequence goes on along the minus strand of VZRH01003715.1, from coordinate 101,206 downwards.
ATGGCTTTAGATTGAAAGAAGGTAGGTTTAGATTACACATTAGGAAGAAACTTATACTGAGGACTGGAACAGGCTGTCCAAGGAAGCTGTGGATGCCTTATCACTGGCAGTGTTCAAAGCTGAGCTGGATCTGAGGATCTGAGCAACCTGGTGCAGTGAGTGGTGTCCCTGCCCATGGCAGGGGGGTTGGAGGTGATCTATAAGGGCCCTTCCAATCCAAATCATTCTATGATCTTACAGTGCTCTGCAGGTCAGGAGACTGCATCCCTCTGATGGGCTTTAGTCCGTCACAGTGTAACACTGCTCCATTCCAGCAATGAGACTGTGCCTGTACCACCCTGTGTGCCCTGAGCCCGGCTCTTGTCTGGGGAAGGGTCTTTCCAGAGAGGGAAATCAGGGATGGAAAGTGAGTTTTGAATTTGCACCAGAGTCTGCACTGTTTATGTATGAGCAATGCTGATGTCATTTCCAGGGTGGCTGTCGGACAACTGAATTAGCTTGTGGCACTAGAAATACAAGGTGTGACATGAAGTAAAGGCTGGTTTGCTTTCCTGCTGATGGTCATGTGGGCTCTGTGAGACTGATGAAGTGCATAGCCTGCATTCACACAGTGTAAGGAAAGCATGCAGGCACTGGTTTATGGCCAGTGGTGGTCAGTGTTTGCTGGGCCAGGCTGCTGATTGATTCAAATTGCATTTCATGCAGGGGTCAGGACTTTCCAGCTGAATCGTTTTGGCCACCATAGAGCACCAGATTTCTCTGTATCTGATCACATACCTTTTTCTCAATATGTATAGATATATTGAGATATACATAAACACACACATATATGTATATGTATATGTATATGTATATGTATATGTATATGTATATGTATATGTATATGTATAACTTACCAGGCCAAACTGCTCCTCTTGTGCAAGGCATTTCAAGGAGGGATTGATTGTTCTCCAACTTGAGAAGCTCATGTTGGGTTATCTGCAGATCTTGGTAAGCTCATGTTGGGTTATCTGCAGATCTTGGTAAGCTCATGTTGGGTTATCTGCAGATCTTGGTAAGCTCAGTTTTCCCTGTATTGCTAGCACCGTTTCTGCTGCTTTGGGAAATCCACCAGTTTCATGTCATTTGCCATGTGAATTTGAGATTCATTAACATGCTGTCTATTTCAGTGGTTGTATAGGTCTCTGTAAAGACCGCCAGGTAGCCCAGATTTTGTTGGACATACCTCAGTTGCCATATACTTCCCAAAGAGCCTCTGTTGAGCTGGATTGTTTCCTCTCCTCAAGAGGAATGAGGAGTGCCACATCTGGCTAATAATTTGCTGTAGCCAACATGTGAGTTTACTTCAATGAGAGCAGGATTTTTTGCTCATGGATCAAACATCAAAGGATTCTTACATAATGCAATATCTTTTAACATTGGTAAAGTATTAGGTCATAATCATGTAGTGCTCTGATATATTTTATTATTCTATTTTATTTCTGAATGCATTTCACCTCAACTCAAATGATTCCCTGGCCTTGTAGAAAACAGTAATACAGGTGACTTACAGTGAGTCTTGGTTGGATAGCTCTCAATTTTTCCTGCAGCAGCAGCAGCATCCCAAGTAGGTGCAGCCAACTTTCCTTGTCTCTGTATCACATCTTTCAGGTGGCTGTGAGACTCAGAGAGCTGAGGAGAGAGGATTCTCTGGCAGGTGGGATAGGCTTGAGCTCTCCAAGGGCTGGGCTGGGCAAGCAGGTGGGACTTGGATGAGCAAATCCCACTGTCTGGCATCCCATGCCTCCTTCAATCAGTCACCCTAGAGGGCAGTGGGAGACATCATTCTTTACTGAGTGTTTTTGCTGTGAAAATGCAAGTGTTGAAACAGACTTTGGTGAGGAATTTACAGCTCCTGCCAGCATGCTGTTTTTATGTGTTGCATACAGCAAGGGTCTGCTTTTACATTTCCCTGTGGGGCATCCAGGACAGATATGTAGGTATCATTTTCTGCTTAATTGAAGAAATTTTCTGTTGGTTTCCATTGCCTGTTTTCTACCTCCTTCTCCAAAAATGTAGCAGGCTTGGTTCGCTATATGAAGCTCATTTTTCTAGGCAATAATTAGATTTTCAGATTTCAAATATTCGAGCTACTTCTTCTGCAGTGAAAGCTGGCACACAGGGAGGAGAATAGAAAGTTGGAAAGTGTGGAGGACATTTCATCCTGGGTTTATGTAGGGATAAATCCTCTCCAGCGCCATGCTTTATGGCATTACCCGCTTGGAGAAGCCAGGGCTGCAGGTTTCTGAGCATCCTCCTGAGAGCAAGGCTGCCGTTTGTCAGCATTTGCACCGACACGAGCAGTGAAGGCTTTTACAGCAAAACCACGCGGATCAACTCTGGTTCTGCTCCTCACCACCCCTCCCTAGGCTTCCAGGGGGATCTGTCTTTGCTGTCACTCAGGATAACGATTCCCCACCGGCAGCGCAGAGATCCAGAAATGCGCTGTAATCTCGCCGAGAGTTTGATTCCCCAGCTGGGAGTGCTGGGTTTATACAGCCGAGCAGTAGATGGTCACTGCACTTAAACTTGTGTGTTGCTGTGCTGAACCTCTAAATGGGCTGAAGGGTCTCTCTTTGGCTGCAAATAACCTTGATTCTTAGAGTGGTGAAATCTATAGATTTCATTGCATATTCTGGTTAAGATTTTACTTGATCTAGCTGTTCAGTTTTAAAAGATTTTTTTTTTTTAATTTAAGGGTGGATTAATAATTCGTTCCCAAATTGGTAGTTAGAGCAATGGATATTTAATTGTAAATGTATATCTTTAATTAGAACTTGGTACACAGATGCAAAAATTCCTTATCTTTCAGTTTTTCAAAAGCACACATATTAAACCACAGCCTTGCCCTTCAAAAATACTGTTCTGTGTATTTAAAGGTCTGAATGACCTTTTAATCAGACGTTACACCTTTACTTCCAGCTGATATGACAACGTCTGACAGTAACTCAACCTGATGTGGCAAGAAAATAAATAAAACCCATCTCAGTCACTACGTCTTTAAATTTCTCTGTCTAGCTGTGGTTTTGTGTTCAGGCAGATGGACCCACAGCAGAAGATTACATTTAGTTTTCAAGTGAAGACAATGTATTGAGTTTAATATGTTTGCATGTTCGACTGTTCTTTTGAGGTCAGTTTAGTCATACGATTGTTCCCTGCCGTTCCGAACTCCAGCCTCTTCTGCAGCCAAGCTCTTTATAAATTATAAATCTGTAAACCTCGCTCTCAGCAGCCATCTTACAGCCCACACAGACCGCTGTGCACGGTCTAGAAATTGCATTAGCTCTCCTCGGCGTACCTGGGTGCGAGGGCTGCCGTGCTCTGCCGCTACTTGTGCTCATGCTCACCTCACGTAAACTTGCAGAATGGGGACCGGTAAAGATGGATATGAGCAATTCCTACTTTTGCACCACCAACACAAAGAGAACTCACACTAGTCAGGGTGATTGTATTCAACACACCAGCTCATTGTCCTTGGAAGTTAATTTTCAGATGATTTATTGAAGTGTAACATTCGTGGAGGGGGAGTGGATATTGAATTGACAACAGGTCAGAGTTCTGATAATACAGCAGAATTATTTTGATCTCTGGTATTTCCAAGTGCTGAAGCGATAAACATAACAATAACAGCTCCCCTTTCGTATGGCTTTTACAAAAAGAGAAGCTGTGTACTGCTTGAGCCTGTTTATCACAAACTGGGCTAATTATTCAACAAAAAATTAATGCCATACTAATGAGCAGTTCCCTGGAATTCAGAAAGTAATATTGTGACACCAAGTACAATGCACGTGTACACTGCAGGATCCATGGTCTGTTGGATTTTTATGGAAAACTAGGAAAACATTAAAAAGGTCTTCCCTGAAACAAAAATGAAAGAGTTCTTTCAAAAAGAGACATGTACTTAAATGTGGCACCAGAAAAATCATGAGAACTTCTTTGTTACAAATATTTATTTGCAAATTTCAGGAGTTTTGCTTTTAGGAGGTTTTTTTTTTTTTCAGATATAACACTATTGTTTTGTGGGTAGTTCTTAATGAAACAAGTAGTTGTAAGCTGGGACAGACTGATAGAGTGTCATGTTAGGGCTCACTCTCCCATCCCTGGACAGTGCAGTCATTAATTCTGGAGGGGAGACATGTGGGTCCAGATGCATGGGTTCAGGGGTGCTTTCATCATCTTTTGACTGAAGGAAATTGAGGACGAGAAGTACCTCACAGAAATGACACAAGCCCTTGCAGGCTAGGCCCCTTCAGCCTCTCATGTAGGTTGTACTTTAAAGCTGTGAAGGGAATTTGCTGCTGCTCTAATGTTTATGGAGGCACCTGGGTGCAAGTGGATATCGTTTTCAGGGTGCAGCAGGTGGGGGAAGGAGGGCAGTAGTAGCTCTGTTTACACAGGACACTTTCTTTGTAAGCCAAGGTCCTGCCCATGTGTGAAAGAAAGGACAGGGGCAGTCCTGGGCAGCACCCCTAAGTCAGCAGGGTGATTCCCTCGCTGGAATGAAGTCATGGATGTGTTTTCAGTTCTTTCTGCATTGCACCCTAAATGTGGAACAAGGTGAGGTTTGAAAATGCCAGCCTCTCCTGTTAAGGTGTCTGAAGACACAACACACTTTCTGAGTGACAGAGCAGAGCCTTTGCTACTCCCCTGTCTTGAGCATGGCCTTGCCAAAGTGTCTGTTTAACCCACAAACCCACCTGCATGCCAAACTGCGTGCCCGGTATGCCGGGTCTAGGCAGAAACCATTGTACAGCCGTGTGGTTATTCTAAAAGCACTGTCTGTTTTCCAGATATTTTTTCTAGCAATGTTTAGCAATTTGTTTCTCACAATTTTGACTACCCTGTTAATAAACTGAGGAGAAGTCAGCGTGTTAGGGGTGTTACATACTGAGTATGTATACAGTACGATGTATACAATAACGATGTATTGCGTGTGATCCTGAAATGGTGTGTGTTTGGAGAAGGATGTTTCTATTAATTGTCAAGCAATGGGAGGCATCGTGTTGTTCCTAGATAACTGAAAGTATGCCTAAAATGTAAAGGAAAAGAACAACTAGAACTCAAGTATGCCAATGCCACAAAAGAAAGCTTAACTTGTTTTCTTGCTTTTTTTTTAGAGAACACCTGTTCCCAGCGCTGAAGCATTCCGATGGTTCTTTTAAGCAGTAGTGTATCTTATTTTCGAGGCAGTCCGAAGTGAATGGCAAGCTAAAGTCTTGTTTTAAGAAACTGCTTAGTCCACCATTGAAGAATATACTCAGATACTATTTTCCTTTATGTATAGGGGTTTCCTCAAAAGCAAAAGACAAAAATCTGTGAGCCTGGGGAATTGGCCAGCTTCTTCACATTCAGTACACCGATTCTTTCTTTGATGTAACTTAGCTATACTAGTGAAGTTGTTGTCTATTTTTAAAGTGGCTGTAAAAAAAAAAAAAAAAAAGTTTGGGTAAACCCCTGCTATAAAGTCATGTATCTTTGAAAAGTAACATATCTATACTTCATTTTCAAATATATGTGTTTCAGTACTGTAAACTGTACAGATAGCCGCTTGTATTTTGTGTGTTTAGACACAAGGAGACAATCATGTCTGAGCATCAATGGAGATAAACGGTTTGTACACAACAGTGTGGTTCTGCAAATTAAATCCGGAGCAATAAATTCTAGCTTTAACTATTATTTTGCTAGTTGTTTAGCAGCAGCAGCAGCAACAGCAGCACTGTTTTACCATGCATCCTTCCATAGAGACTTGATGCCAAGTTTTCCAAGATAAAAAGATTGTGATGCATCTAGCAATTATCTTCTGTTGTGGTGTTGTGAGAGGGGAAGACGTAACACTTAAAATTAATCTTTCAAGCACTATATTAGAATAGTGGTTTGTGCACTTGCATTGCTTCCAAAGGAGCTTTATAGAGGGGTATCTCTCCAAAAATGCTGTCTGGTGTCTGACTTATTTTTCACTGTGCCCAGCATAGGCAAATGTGCAAAACTAGTCATTTAAATAAAGTTGTTCTAGGATACAAACCAGAGTATGAGACCTTAGGAAAAATGATGACTCAGCTTAATTACCCTTCACCTACAAGATCTTATGTAACATTTTCAGTCAATGGAGTAAATATTTTATTAAGTGGAATGCCATATTTTTGGTTCAGGTGGAGCTCTTCACAGTTAAGTGAGTTTTGACAGTTGATTGGTTTAGGTCTCACTTGCACTTGGGCTCATTTGAGAGCCTGGATATTTTTGCGGTATAAAAAAAAATTTTTTTTTAATGCTTTTAAAAAAAGACCACTTCTCCCCACATGCTTCTTGGTCCTCTGATCTCAGCTTTGCCGAATGACTGGTCCCTTAAGCCCTTACAAAAATGCTTTGCTGTTCTTCTTCCTGTTCTAGCTGTATGGAAGAAATGTCTACTCCATGGAAAGGCAGCACACAGAGGGATATAGCTGATATGCCATAAAAAATATCGAGGATTCTTTACTTAGGGATACTTATTATCAGTCAATCATCACTTTTTATCGCTTGGCTTTGTCATACCACTCACGAGTGAGAAGGCCATGCCACCAAAGTAAGTGAATGCTGTTGTGCCATGTATTTGATAGATTTATAATTTTATACAAGATAGGCCTACCAGTAGTTTCACAAACAAGGTGCTGGGCACGTAGATAACCAGTTACTGTTGCACAGCACATGTAAATCTCCTACTGTTTCAGCACTTTCTTCCGGTTTTTGCTAAGTACTTCAGCCTTTGGCCCCTGGTCACACTTACCTGGTGAAGCACAAGGGATGGGTTGGGAATGCTCCATTGTGGGACCCGTGCAGGTGGGGAAGAGCCAGCTTTGGCAAGTGAAGGCTGGCAGGTGTTGGGAATAGCCCAGGAAGTGAAGACCAAGGGATGGAGGTGGAGAAACCTCCTGAAGTCACATGTGTGTGTCAGCAGGACCGGGCAGAGCGTGGGTGACCCAGGGTAGCTGGAGGGCACAGCTGGGCTGGGCTTACACCTGCATCCTCAGCCTGGGGTCAGTGCTTGGGTCCGTGTCCTTGCGTCGTATGACGTCACATACGTGGCATCGGAGGTGGAATGTCACGCTTAAAGTGCTTCTGTCATGGTGCCCCTCTTACAGTTTGTGAGATCCTCAGTTGAGTACTCATCCAATGCCCATTCAATGAGCTTTGTGTCTGTTTGTAGGGCAGCCGTGTATGGATTTTTTTTGTGTTGGAGACTTTTTGGTTAGCGGCCTCTGTTACTGATCACTAGACCAATACGAGCTCTGCAAGGTCTTCTCTACCAAAGTGCTGATTGACTTACAAACTGAAGCCTTATTTGCACATCTGGCTGGCAAGCTTGCCTTGCTCTTTGGAAAACTCTCATTGCTCTTACAGAAGCAGAGGCAAAGTTAAGTTCAGGCTACATTAGGCATACAAAGATACTCATAGCAATGTACTTACTGGCTAATACCCTAATGTTGCATGTCTTGTTGTGGTTCCTTTTTTTGTTTTGTTCTTTTGTTTTAAAGAACTGATGGATCTGTATATTGTAATTGTGGTGTTTTACATGTCAATCCAAAATTGTTAAACACACAAACAAGCATACCTGTTAATTATTGAAAATGATCGAGAGGTGATTTTTCTTTGATTTACCCCTATGGTTTTAATTTCAGATGTTGTTCCTTTGCACCATCAGGTTTTTAGATTCTGCTGAAACAGTATTTAATATGATGTAGTGTGCATAGAGCATTTTAATTAGTGATGTTTGAAGAAGGAAATCCATTTTCTGGCCTGTCTCTCCCCACTGCCCTCCCCACCCCTCCCCATTTCTATACATATTTGTCAATCGGATTATTGTCAAGTTCTAATTACCAAATTTGTGCTTTTCATAAGGTCCAATACCATTTTCCAGTGTGAAAATTTGTATTCTTCTCAGTTCTTCATTCTCACAATGAAAAATTTAAAAAAAAAAAAGGGTGGGGGAAAAAAAAAAAAGCAAAACTTTCTGTCTTCTAGGTGTGAGCGCTAAGCCTAGTAGAAGCATTTTTGGCATACCCCAGATAAACTTATGAAAAATGGTAAGCTTGAAAGGGAGGCACACGTACCCATTCTGTCAATTAATAACAGACCCTCCCTGTGAGGGAAAATACTCCCTTTTGTACAGACCCCCTGGTATGTGAGTCCTACAATTAATTTTGAAGAATGTAAAGTCTTTAAACGGGCTATATCTGTAATCAAATAATGAAGAAAGAAAGTAGTTAAATGAACATACCATTCAGGGTCGAATGCATTCAGCAAAAAGCAGTAGTGGGTCTTTGATCATGGTTAGATGCATAGTGATATCAAACAGTGGGTTCTCATGTAACAGCTAAATGTTTCAGATTTTGTTTTTATTAAATTTGGCAGTTTCACGCTGAGCTCTACTGTATTCTTAGTGAACAAAAGACAGCTCCTATGTTAGAAAGTACTCCATTTTCACAATTGCAGGGAACTAGGAGGGTATTTTCAGAAACATGGGCCACAGAAATGTACTCCTTTCACAGTGTTCTCCTATTTCTGAACTGTGCAGTTATCTATTAAATTTTCTAATAGATATTTGTGTAAGGTGTATGTATGCTTGTGCAATTATGGAAAAAACCAGTTTTGGAAAACAGTGTATTTATGAAAAAATAATCACTTATGGGGCATGTACAAAACTGTATAAAAACATTCAATTTGCCCAGTAAAGTTGTTTTTTGTGATATTTCTGTGTTGTTGAATAAAGGACTTTAGTATTCAAAATATCTCTCTTTTTCCATAAACAGGTCCTGTTTGTGGGATCTTAAACAAAGAAAACCTCTTTTACAAAAGAACCCTCAAAATGAGCGAGAAGGTCCAAATGCTGACCTCAGTCTTGCGTGTGGGAATTAATGCTTATGAAGTGATGGTACAATAGCCACAGAGCTTATTCCTTCTCAATTGGCAATTGATGGAAACCCCATAAGTTGTATAACTGAAGGTAACATTGTACTCTGGATTTTTTAAAATAGCAGGAAAAAATACTGCCTTTTCTTCGACTAGGAATGTTACTTTGAGATTTTGAGGCTATGAAAGGTTAGTGAAGTAAGAGCAAGACTGATTACAGAACAGCCTTAAACCCATTAATTCAGACCTGTGTTGTATAAAAAGAGTGGAATAGTGAGGGTGGTGTGATAAATTAGCAGTTAGCTTTGTATGGAGAAGCATGCAAAGGTGAAATCTCATCTGTAGCTCTTGCAACAAACAGTAGTCCTAAGGATAGATCATCCCGTTGCTGTTGAAGTACTTGGAATCACAAATATGGTTTGTGAGAGAATGACAATGTTATCTTCCTTTCTGTTTTACTGCTTCTCAGTTCAAAGTTCAGCTCTCTACCTATCTCAAAATCTATACATAGCTAAGGAAATGTTTTCCTCTTGACATTTTGCTTCCCCATACTACTTGCTGGCATTGAAGTAACTTCAGATAGGTGGGAAGGTTCGTGACAGGCACGTCATCTGATTTTGGTGAAATTTGGAATGGCATTTTTCTGCAAATGTTCCTTTAATCAACAGAAAGTCTGCTCTTAGGTGCCAAAACAGAATTTTGAACGAGTTTGAAAAATGAGGTAGGTCCTTTAGTCTGTGAGATGCTTTCAATGCCAGCTGATTTTCCAGGGGGAGCCTTGGTGTATCCTTTTGTTTTTTCAAGAAAGCAACAAAAGAAAAAGGAACAGAAGTGGATTTTCCACTGATCCTGTCTGCTCTCATCGAAATCCATAAGGATATGTGTTCTTGGGAGACGTAGACCGCTCATTAGACAAGAGTGAATCTTGAGGTCTGTTTGAAGAGGAGGAAAAGGGCTGCCAGGTTGCTCAGGCATACTCAGTGATCTCTCTGGATTAAATATAGAATTCACAGGGAGGAAATGCACTCATTTCATGAGACGGTCGATTTGGAAGCAGGAAGAGGTCTCTGAGTTCCTATTCTTTAATGCTTTCTCTTTCAACATTTTTTCCCCTCAAGTATTGTTTTATACTAGTCTGAATGAAAAACGTCCCTCAGCTCTGAAGAAATACTCGCCCCAGATATGAACCTTGCAGTTTAAAACTACCTCCAGTTTTTTTATAGCTTTTATTTTTTAATTTAAAACAAAAACAAAAACAAAACAACAAAACCAAGCAACTAAAAGTAAAAACCCAGTCAAGAAGCAGGTAATTCTTCAAAGCCAAAACGGACAAACTTATTACCGAGCCTATTAAAGGAAGGAAAATACCCTTTTGTGTGGAAACTCAATTCTTCTAGGCTGTGTTGGACTCAATTTGGTTTTGCCACTAGCCATGTCAGTGCTCTCTTATATATTTCCAAGGAACAAGTCTGAAATTATGAACAGTCTAGTGATACAGGGCAGTGTTTCTTTTGGGAGGCTCCAGTCCTTCCCATGTTCCCATGGGCTTTACCAGACAGCTTGTGGAATTGGAGGATATTATATAGGTGGCTTGGTTATAAGTTTGATCTTACTTCACTGTAAGGATCTATTCAGTTACCAATGTGCACTGAGCTGGCTCCAAAATCTATAAAGGAAAGAAATTCTTCTTCTTCTCAGTAATAACTCCAGAACATACAATGATGTTTGAAACCACTGTATCTGTCTGAGGAAAGAAAGATGAAGTGCTGCAGGATCTGCTCCCCCTGTAGGTTTGTCTTGGTTTGCCGTTTGGTTTTTAGGGTGGATACACTCAGCTGGGTCGCTGGGTGCTTCAGCAGAGCCGTTTTGCCCAAGGCAGGCAGAATGAAGGAAACACAGGTAGCAAAATGTTATTCTTGCAAGACAAGGATCTAGATTGCCTAAAGAAACTGTGATGGTCTGGAAGATTTTCACAGCTCTTCTAAATTCTCAGATGATATTAAGGGATTGTCACATTATTAGTAATGTAATAATCAGGAAGAATTTGTCATGCTACTGCCCATTCCTGAAAAACAGGTTCTAGAAGTCAGCCTTAATGGGTTAATTTCCCAGCCAACTCTGAAGGTGCTTCTTAGTGTAATATGACTTCCCTATAACAGAAGATGCTGTGACAGTGGGTTGATTGGCCTGTATAGGGCCTTGACTTGCAGAGTCAAGGATCTTTGATAGACAATAATTCAGAATTCTGGTAGAAGGATCTGCAGATGTCATGATGTCAGCCAGAGCCTGGATTAATTATTCGGTGCAGTTCTCCCCAGCTTGGTTTATGATGTGTATAAGCATCCTGCATTTGAGAAGAAACCACCTTTCTTCCCTTGCTCCTTTAAGTCTGCTCTCTTTACGAAGTTAATAAGACTAACCCTCTGCACTTCTTCAGGAAAGGCCAAAGCATTAGAAGAACTACATCTCTTTTTGGCTAGACATTTTCCTTTGGGAAGAGACAGAAGAGTTAGTCTAGGTCAGAAACTCCTGGTGCTTATTCAAATCTCCTAACAGGGGTTTGTCTGCATTGGATGTAGCTTGTGAGCAGAGTCCATACATCAGCTTGGCAATTGGTGACAATCCTACAGAACATCAGCACTAAAGCAGACAGGAGCCATGGGGGATGTTCCCACTGCCCTTTCCCTGGTACGTGTGACACACACAAGTTTATGGCAGGTGTCCAGCACCCTTCCCATGCAGGGGGCCAGGCTTGCTCTGCCCAGCAGAGAGGTGAACTTCCCCAGAACTGAGCAGCCTGTAGCATGCTGGAGGTTTTTAAGAAGAGAGAAGGTTTTTGCATGTCCAGATAGGGACTAGAACATCTCAACCAACCTTTCTCACGTTAGCTTTTGATTTATAGCTGTGAGTGTTGGTGGCCACCGGGCTGTAGGAGAAGGAGCTGGGCTATTGAGTATACCTTGTCTCTTACATGCCTACATTTTAATGGTCATACCTAGAGATTGATAGTGAATTTGAGCAGCTGATATGTTGACCGAGATTCATGCAAAATTATTACAGCTGGTTTTCAATCTTTGGTTGGAGAATTAGTGAGTAAATAACCTGATCTAGCAAAATCTGTCACCCACGTTAGGAACTGTGAACTAATTATTGCTTTCTGATACCCTGCTCTTACTTGTTTTGCCTTTTTATCCTGATTGTTTGCATTCCTAGGACTGATTTGCCTTTCTGATGCAATGCCATGTGATCTGCTGATTAATTTTTGTGAGCAATCATAAACTCCAACCTATGGCTGACTCCATATATTTTTATGCCACGCTCCATAAACATTCATTCATTTATTATGATTACTGTGTGGAAACAGACTTTTACAGGCTAATAAACTTGGATTTGAACTGGATGAAGCGTTTCCTGGTGTCACTTCTTTCCTCTTTTTTAAGGATAAAACCCAAAACCACACACAACAAAAAAGAAGAAATAAAGGTGCAAACCTTGACTTGACTTAACCAGGTCTCTGTAACTATCTCCACAAATGCTATCAGTACTAGACTTGGAAATACCAACAGCAAAACCTTATTCTCAAGTTGATTTCATTAACAGTGAGAAACACTCCTTCTTTAAAATAAAACAAACTCCCAGGGCTTAGGGCTGGGAAAGAGGGGAAAGGGAAATCGGGTTTTTTTTTCTTTAATTGGTTACTCTGGTGTCTTCTCTCCTGCAGACCTGCTTTCTTAAACACGCTGACATGCACAGGGCAGCTTCCAGCTGAGACCAATTAAGCAGAGCATTTGCCTCCAGCGTGGCTTGCTGGCTGTGGCGGGTGCTGCTCGCTGCAGGCTGCGTGTCGGCGCAGGCACAGCTGGAGCACGCGCGGGCCGGCGACCTCGCAGCGCACGCGGGTCCAGGGCCAGCATCTTCTCACGCTCCTGGGCTCTGACGCTCCCTGACCTGCTGGGCCTGGCAAATGTCTGGTCAGAAATGACTCTGCAGGTGGTGGAGTATTTTCTTTTTTAGGTGGTTAGTTCAAGCTCAAACAGCTTGGCAATACTAAGTGTAGTACACGGAAGGAACGTGAATTCTCATGTCGTAGCTGTTTAAGACATCTCAGTAGATGAGGAAGCTGGCAGTAATTGATAACCCTTTACATGGTCTCTGCAAGGAGGCCATTGGGTTGGAATGGCACTCTGTGCAGAGAGAGGCAGCAAAGCTAAAATAGGTTGGCCTGATGTCTGCACACAGCTACAAGTAGTCCTCTAGGTAAAGAAGTCATCATCCTTTCCATATGTTCATCTGAAGTGTGTCACAAACATTATGCACAAAAATTATATTTTTCAGTCCACTGGAGGCCCAGTCACACAGGTAATCTTAGTCTTACCAAAGAGGAAATGGGAATTTAAGAGCAGAAGGATGGCTCATGTTTTGTCAGCTTTCAGGCCTTGAATGCAAGCAGTGAGATCAAGTGTCACCGAATGGCACTACTGGACTGGACCAGAGCCAGCCTCTGTGTACAGTGACCCTGCCAGTGGCACAGCTGTCCTAGACAAGGATCTTTGGGGACCACTGCTCTGGTCCCTGCCTTTCCTAGCTCTGCTGGAAAGAGTGACTTTTAGAAGATGGAGATGATCCTGAGGCAGTCTCACCACAGAGATGAAGCACAAGCAAGATTACTAGCTGATGATTTTCTTTTTCCTGTTGTGACCCAGCACATCTTACATCAATAATACAAGCTAGAATTGCAGCAGCCAGAGAAAACTTCAGCTCCCCAGCAAGGCAGAGGAAAAAGCTCATTTGCTCACTCTTTCTTTCTCATTCTTTGTTCCCCTTTCCCCTATATTTCCTTCCTTTAACTCCTCTCTTCCCTAGAGGAAGGCAGATATGGCAGATGCTGTGGCTCCTGTCAGCAGCCCCCAACTCCGTGCTTTGTGTCCTGGGAAGGTGATGTGGCTTCAGCTGCACAGAGGCTTGAGCTCCTGGAGGCTGGAGCTCCTGCAAGGTAGGTGCTTGGTGTGTGGAGTGGTGCACCAGCAAGTGTGTGGGCTGCTGATCTTCTGCTTGTGCCACTGAGTTCCATGGGGAAATGGTGGCAGATACCGGCCTGAAGCAGTCAATGTTGGACTTTTTACATCCCCAGCATGGTAGGGTCAGGAAGCTGATGCAGATTATATGCAGATTATATATGCAATGATAGCAGTGAATGTGTATGTTACATGTGCCCTAAAATGCTGGTGCTGAGAAAATCTAGGGGGACTTCTGAGGGGCAGAGAGTAAGACACGTGCTTGATGCATCACTGGCATGTCCCAGACTTTCTCTGGCCACAGCAAGGGTTCTGGAAAAGAGGTTAAAGAAAGCCAGGTCTTAGCCATTTTTTTCTCTAATTATTTTCTTGGAAACAGCTGAGTTGGTTTTGCTAGGAATTTGAAAGCACACCTAGCTCAAGGCAGGCACTGAGCTGGAGGCAAATGTCTTGCCTGAAAGGTTTCAGCCTGCAGGATTAAAGGTCTGAGTAAAGCTACGAACCGCCAAAAATGGGACCTTGTAATAGGCACTTTAGGTGATGTAAACTGCAGGTGTTGCCACCAGCTTTGCTAGGAGTAAAGGAGGGAGTGAGAAGGGCATTAATTCTGCAGTGCTGTGTGGGGAGACTCGGTCTGGTTCTCTACCAGCAAAGCTGGAAGCAGCTGGGGTGGGTTGGGGATTTGTGGGTGGGCAACCCCTTAGCATAAAAACCATGTGTATGATGGCAAGGAAAGGCTGGACAAGGGAAGCGGATGGCTGTGGCACTGCCAGCCAAAATACTTCCCAGAGATGCCAAACTGCCCCAAGGAGCAGGCAGAAGAGATGCTCCCCTGGCACATGCACTGTGAGGGCTGCAATTTCTGTCTCTAGCTCCACTGAAAAGAACCAACAACCCAGTTCGTCAGCTTCCTGGCCTGGTGTGCTGAGCACAGAAGCAGGTAATATCCAGGAGGGTTGTTAATAGGAATGTGCTGGGAGTGCTGGTGATGCCCTGGCAGTGCCATTCCAGGGGGTGGGGTGGCCCCTCCCTGCTCCCTGCTGATGGGGTGCGAGCCTCCGCCGTGTTTTGATCCAACACTCCACGCTGCTGTTCTGACACTTCACTGCTCCCACTGCGATTGCTGCATTTCTCTTCTGCTTTATGTTAAAACAAGGGAGGTGTTTAAATATTTATTATCGCTAGAAACTCCAGAAGCCAACGTTCATTTGTATAAGCCACTGGGATTTTTTTTCCAATTGTCAGTAATAATACATTAATTATTATTTTAAAGTTGTTGTTCTGTCTGGGATGTGTCACCTTCCCACCAATTTGGCAGCAATCTGCACAAGACGTGGGATGTACAGCACCGTGGTTCTTCCTCCTGTGGGTTGTTGCTGCTCCTTCAAATATCTTCCCCTTAAACAAAGTGGGCGTTGGAGTTCCTGGTATCTGTTTAACTACAGGAAGAATTTTTTCCTTGCTCTTCCTCCACATTATTTTTTTGGGGGGTCAAGTGCCTTCTGCTGCCATTGCCACACCTGTGGGACTGGGGTCTGCTCCTACCCCTCTGCAGGTTCAGGAGACAAAACTCGTGGCTTTTGGCACCTGGGGATGCTGCGTTTGGCTGTTGCTGCTGGATGAGCATCTCTGCTTGCTGCAGTGGCTGCACTGAGCTGTGCCAAGCCTCAGTGGTCCTTCAGGCTCTGGGCATCGAATTGGCACAGTCTGGAATCCTGAGCCATGAAAAAGCAATCTTGTCTGGCTGTGGCAGGTCAGCATGTTTCTTAGATTACTCTAAATGCAGAGTATTGCTTGCTTTCCCCTGCTTCAGCCGCCTGCAAATGAGTGGGGAGGTGGCTGGGAAGTGGCAGTCTTTATCTTCAGGGAGATGGGAATGGGAAACTTGCACTGGGAAATGCTTTTTGTTTTCAGCCCAGAACATGCTATTTGTCTTCTGAATTACCTTTTTGCAATGCCTTTCCCTCGAACAAAAGTGGTAACTTTTGTTACCACTTGTGTGTTTGCCACTTTTGCAGGAGAGGACAGCCTGAGGGAGCAAAGCCATTCCCCATCTGAGCCTACCAGGGACATGCCTGTGCCTGATGCCACCACTGTTCTATTCCCACAGGTCATGGCCGAGCTGGGTACCAGAGCTGCCAATAGCCATGGAAAACAGTAGCAGGCTGCTCAAGGCTGTGTCCTAACCAGGCTGCCCAAAATCTCTTAGGGGAACTGGGGAGGAGACGGGGGAAAAGCCACTGGGGTTGGTGATTTTTCTTTCACCCAAGGAGACCACAGGAGCTGGGCATCCCTGGTGCAGCCCATGGGGCTGAAAGGAGAAACTGCCCCTCTGGGCTGAAGCATGCCCAGGAGGACTGCCCTACAGCGTCACCAAATGCAGCTGGCTGGCTCCTGGCGTGCCTGGGAAGGGCAGCAGGGGCTCTGCTGGGCTGCTCTGCTCTGTACAGAAGGAGCTTCTCTGCTCCTGGAGCCTGGGGCCAGGGACACCTCCAGGCAGAGGAGCAGGGGTGGACTGTGGGAATGTGTTGCAGGTACACCTGCAGCTGCCTCTGTGTCCCAGCCAGCCCAAGCACACCAGGCACAGCCCAAGGACCATCTCTGCTGCTGGACCTAGGCAGTGCTGGGCTGGAGATGAGGTTTGTTAGTCTTTTTACTTCTTTTTACTTCTTTAAAGACATGCCATGCAATTTGGCTATGTTGCCACTCCTCTTTCTCTTCCCTCCTTCCCCTTCCCTTCCTGCCCTTGCCACTGAATGGCTCCGTAATCCCCATTTCCTCATGGGGAGAAAAAGAGGGATAACAAACCTTGATGAGTGCAGCTGAGCAACTCCATGAGAGCTGGCCTCGCTCTCCCTGGAAACTCATGCACCAGTAGGGCAGCAATGCAGAAAGTCCCTTCCTGGGGTGTTTCAGCTGGCACCTCCAGCTTGCAGCTGGAGCAGCTGGGAGTGAATGCAAGTGTGGCAGCACCTGCGCTCCTAGTTTTTTGGGGGAGTTGGGAGATGCAAAACTTTTCCTGCTTTCCACTGGATGGAGTTTTGCCTTTGCCACAGCAGCAGCTCTCGGGAGCTGCCTTCTGGGAGGCAAGGCGAGCTGCGGGAGCGCGGCTGAGATGCCAGGCTCAGCGGGATTCGCCGTCTGGATAATGCACGGCCAGGGTTCAGCCTGAATGGCCGGCTCGCGTTGTGTGGTCACAGCAGTAATTTGCGGAGAAGGGCTGAGATGAATTGCTTCGGCTCCCGAGAGGCCCAGGAGCAGGGGAGCCCAGCCCCGGCGCAGCGCTGCCTGCGGCTCCCGCCGCCCCTCGCTCGCCCTGGCGGGTTCTGCCCTGGGGGAAGCTGCTCCCAGGAGGTTTTTATGGGAAACCCAGCTCGGGTCAGGATCGCCAGCGCTGCCGGAGCTGTGGCAGGGATCGAGGACTTTTGGTGAGGGTGCTTTAGCCAGAGAAGGAGTGCTGGAACACTGCTTAAAACATGTACTTCCACAAAGAAAGGTGCTGCAGCTCTGGAGGGGTAGACAGACATTAAAAAACAACCCTGAGAGCATCCCTTATCAAATGCATGCATCACTTGCTGCGCTGGGAAATGGCCAGTCAGTCCCCCACCCCTTCACTGCAAGGAGAGGAAATAGGAGAGGAAAAAAGCCCAGCAGGTGCTGTCTGGGTGTGTGTAGAGGAAGCAAGCATGGCCGTGACCCTGTAGGTGCACCTGGGCTCTTGGCCCTGCCCGTGGCCCCTGCTGGTCTCTCCTCCCGTGTTGCATCAGAGCATTTGCCTCTCCCTGGCCCCTCAAGAGAGGAACTTGCTCCTCATAGCGGTTCCAAGTGTCTGAGGAGTCTGGCAGGGTAAGGCACATGGCCACATTTCCAGGGAATGCCCTGCAGGGATGCCCTGCTCTGGCATGGGCCTGGCAGAGGAGAAGCGGTGTGACACAATGCCTGTGCTGACTCCAAGGCTCTGCACTGTCTGGGGCTGCTCTGGGCTCTTTGTTTCAGGTTTGTGTGACACTTTTGCTTCATTCATACTCTAATGGACACCTGTCACAAGCAGCTTTCAAGCCCAGTTTTGCTCTGGCTCTTACTTGGCCCACAGAGGCGTAGGCAGCACCTCGGTAGGACACCAGAGGAGCAATTCAGGGAGCTGCCATGGAGTTCAAGTGGTGTGGCGGGAACTCCCTGGAACAGGGTGGAAAAAAGGATCTCAACATCCACCAGGAAGTGGTATTTTTTTTTCCCCAGGACATGCAAGGAAAGCCCAAAGCTGTGCCACAATAAACGGGGGTTGCTCTGGGTGGTGGCTGCCTCCTACACTGATGCCTCCTCTACAACATGAGCTTGACTTCCTGCTCTATCGCCAGATCAGGATCCAAACAGGAATTGCTGTCTTTGCACAGGCCACGGTCACAGACCATCATGCCTCCCCCACTCCCTTCCCAGACCCTTGGGCACTGGTTGCCAGCCAAGCTGCAGGTGGCAGTGTGCCTGTGCCCCCCTGTGCAGCAGAAGGAGCCATAAACACTCCTGGTGTGGAGCTATCAACCTGTGTGGAGAGAGAGCACCAGTGGGCTGATCTGCCTGCACTGCTGTGACTTTCCTTACAGCCACCAGCTGGTTTCTACCGAGCTGATTTAACTGTGTTTCCCTTCACAGCGTGGCTGTGGAATGCCCACCTTCCAAAAGGTCGTGCTTACTGCAAAAGGGATTTTGTTACTCGGGCGCTGATGGTGTATCTACATTGCATGTGAGTATTGCAGGGTGGACCTGTGGTCTGGGTGTCCTGCTGGTTCTGCCTTTATCCAGGAGCGTCTCCAAACCAACTGCATTTCCGATGCTGGCAGCAACTAGGGTAGGAGTAATTTGCTGGGCTGGGGTGTCACTCAGCCATGAGTGGCGTGTGACAGCCATGATCGAAAGGGACATTTATTTGCCTTTAGGATGGAAGAGACGTGACACTTCTTGTCAAATCCCATCTTGGCAGATGCGGTTTGTGAGGCAATAAGGCAGAGGTCGTGGCAAAAGGTCAGACAAAGCAGCGCTCTGCCTCGGCGGGCGTTTGTCCCGCTGCTGCGTGCTGTGAACGCGGCACGGGATAGTGGCAGGCCTGCGGAGCAGCTGGTCCACCTTCTGCAGGCTGCTGCCCCTAACAGCTCCTCTGGTTGTGTCAGCAATGGCTCATGCACTGTTGATACATGCACACAGGGTTTACACCTCGGTGATATTTACACCATGAGAGTTACTCAGAAGACCGAGGGGTGCTTCATGTGTCGCTCGCTGGCTTGGTGGAGCCCCACAGGGATTTTTGCTGCTTTGGAGGCCTCTTTGAGAACTGGAGGTGTGCAGCCTCTCTGAAGTATAGGTATGAGTGTGGATTTTAAAAATGTATTAAAGGAATCCTTTTGTTGAAATACGGACTCAGGTCTGCAGTTGGTGGTCAGCATCGACTAAAGTAAAGCAAACTAAAAGTGACCATCAGCTGTGCACCATAATGGACTCCCATGGCTTACTCTGCTGCCATGAATATAAAGACAGGAGGCTAAATGGATCAGGAAAACAGTGATGAAGGATTTCCACACTCAGGGAGGGGAATTTTTCTGGGCTACAGCCTGATGCCTGATCTGGGGCATCAGGGTTAGGTTCTGGATCTCATCCCACCACTCCTGCTGTTGGCAACACCGTGGCCACTCTGCAAAGCTGTGGTATGCATGCAATCCCTGCCTTTTCCTTCTCCAGCACTGCCTGTGCTGCTGAAAGCCTGTGCTGCTCTTTTTTTTTGCAGCATTCATGGAAAACCAAACCTGCCATTTGCAAAGACCCACTCTGCTCCCCTTTTCCCGTTAGCAAACGCACATAACCGGCACTTCGCACCATTACACCTCCTGAGAGATGCAGAAAACACATAGGTTGTTTGTTTTCACATATACCTACCTAATTGAGGGGTTGGGAAAGGGGAGGCGGGAAGGGAACTTCAGCCCTATTAAACTGTTGGGAATTGCGTTCCTTAGATTAGAAGTGTTTGTATTATAAATACTGTGAGAAGCTGAGGCAGAGTGAGCTGGATCTCAGCATCTAGGATAAAACCACCAGCCATGGTGGAGCCCTTTATAAACATTTGCATTTTCCCAGATGCAAGGGGTAGTTAATCCAAATTACACACCTGGAATTCAGTTCCCATGGCCGTCAACAGTGTTGTCTCCATGCTGGACCAGGACCTTAGGCAGCAGAGCCGAGATGTACACATGTCCCTGCCTGGTCCTGTTTTCCAGAGGAGCTGCTGGAAAGCCACTCCCTGGGTGTAAATACCTGCAATCTTTGCAGGTGGATTTTTAAATCTAGAATTGAGCTTTGCTGCTCTGATCTATTTATATACAGTGCGTGGGGCAGGAGTATATTCAAGTGAAATTTTTCAGGGACTAGAGAGATTTGTGGCTTATTTATGACTGAGCATAAGAAAAGAAAACAAACAGAACAATAAGCTCCAAAAACCACGCTGAGTATTTTTTTTGTTGTTTGTTTGTTTTACTTTATTTCTGTGCACCACACTAATGCTTAACCAGAAACTGAAGCAGACCCAGAAAAGTGTCAGAAAAGCCATGTTCATATTTCTCAGCTAACACTGATGGTTTTCTTTTTCTGGGAGCAGGGCTGCATCCTGCAGGGTCATGGCACCTGTGGAGAAAAGCACAGTTATTACATAAAACAGAACAAAACTGATCCAATTCCATCTTCCTCTCATTTCAAGGGGTTGCTGTGAAATTCGAATGTGTAAAACCTCCTTTTGGACCCTTTTGCTTTTATCCTGATGGACAGGCCTGACACAGTGTGAGCACTCCTAGGTTAGAGATTTCTCCCTATGCTTCTCCCCAGACCCACATCCTTAATGGTGGGCTGCTGCCCTGCCCCCCGCTGCCTCCAGCTCAAGCCAGACAAGCAGTCGAGGGCACTTTGGAGAGTTGTCAGGTGGATTGGGCCATGCTAAGTGAAGTGTGCAAGGAGGAGAGATGGGGAAAGAAAAATACCAGGGCTGTGTGCCAGTTCTCCAACCTCTAGTAGGGTGACAACCTCGCAAGGGCAGCAGAGCTAAACATGACTAAAATGGATCCTCTGGGGTGGTGACTCTCCACTTGTCATCTCCAGCACAGGGCTGAACTCAGCCTGGCCTCCTGTGAAGCTGGGGGAGCGGATGCATGGATTAGTGACTACCTTTCCCCTAATAAAAAGGGGGGAAAAAAGGGAGAGCGGTCCTTTAGCAAGTTATTGCTTTTATAGCCGCACCTCTGTGCACTGAGCTGAGACAGCTTCCTCTGTGCATTCAACTGAAAACAAAGAGTGAGAAGGAGAATGAAAGAGCAGGATGCAGCCTTCCCCTCAGCTGGCTCCCAGACCTGAGCCTCGCTCCGCTGCCTGCCTGCATGGGGGGACGCCCTGCCCCGGGTGTGAGGGCTGCGGGGGGCACCCCTCAACCTGTGCACTCCTGCCCACCTTCAGCACCCTCAGAAGGGTCAGGGGAAACCACAGCCGGGGGCAGGAATGCAGATAACTGAGAAAGGCTCCCCGCCCCGGTCATCGAGCAAACCCAACAACCCCCCCAAAAACCCACGCAGCATCACTCGGGCACCAACTCCACTGTGCACGACCCCGTCTAAAATGGAGAGCGTTGCGGAGCCACAGCCTGGTGTGGCTCAGGTAAAATGGGGCATTATCTGCAGTAATACAGCCATCTCGCTCTTTCACCTCCGCCGCTCCGCCGGCATGGAGGCGATTGCACAGACAATGTGCCATCCCTCATTCCCTCCACTTTTAATTCCTCCCCCCTCCTCCCGTGAATCTATGCAATTTTCCGTTAATAAAAAATAAGAAAGAAACTAAAGCTCTTCCTCAGAAACCTAGACATTAGCATACTCGCCCTAATACTTTAATCCCCATCATTGTTTATAATCGGGCTACACACAAGGTAATGCACAATGCTGACCGATTTATCTAAATATATATATATATATATATATTATATATTGTTTTAATTGGAACGGCAACATTTAGGTTCCACCTTAACAGTGCACCTTAAAAGATTATCTCGGTTATTTCACAGGCACCGAGCCGGCACTAATAGTCCAAGGCAGATATTGAAAAGCAGCACAGGGCCAGGCAGATCTATTAGAAATTCCCATCCACGCGCCTCATACATATTGATTTCTGACACCAAGCAGCAGTGAAAGCCCCCGTGGGAATAATATATTTAGCAGGGTTCGCTGCGAGGAGGTCACAGAGTGCATACAGATTAGCTACAGAGGACCAAGGCACTAGTGTTGGAGCCAAATGCTAGATTTTATATCATTTTAATCTGAACTTTTATAATCCTTTTAGTTCTTCTTTCTCTGGATGGCAGAGGAAAGGCTCCTCCGCATGTATCATGCATCTTTTTTCTTTTCCTTCTTTATTCCTCCTATAAATGTGCAAATGCTGTTGTAATGGGGAGGAATGTACCCTTAGCATTAGCAGGAATAGGCACAAACAGATTTGGGGTTTATATATAGGTATGTGTGCATGTGTATCTTTTCATTTATATGTGTGTGTGTGTGTGTGTGTATCTGCCTGCTTGTGGATAATAATGGTCATTTTGGCTGGAGACATCTTTATCTGAAGATTTATTTGAAGGTTTCCTTCAATGAGGGTGGTGGGAGGGGGTCTCAGTAAATCTCAAGCTCCAGTTTTAATGTGCAGAAATAAAGAACCGCTCTAAGACCTTCTTTTCTTTTATTTTTATCCCAGAGCTTAATTGAGCAGAAGTCACATTTACACTGTTGAGCCTCAGNCTGGAGGGGTGCCAGCATTGCGGAGGGAAAGGTTAGAGTTGACACACTTTGACACGAGAGTGAAATGCGCTCTGACAACAAAGAAACCAGGAGATTGCAGCCAAACAGACACAAAAGCTCACGGGCGTCTTGCAGGCGAGAGAAATGCACTGACTCCCTTCTTTTTTCCTTTTTTTTTTTTTCTTTTAAATTTATTTAAAGAAAATTTCTCAATTCTTCCCAATAAGCATTATTCCCATACTGATCAAGCCCACCTGTAACTGGCAGGAAATTCATTCCTAAAAGCTGCGTGTCATGCAGAGCCACTGCTTTCAGATCATGCTCGATCCTGGCATGAGGCAATAGAGTCACCCACCCACTCAGACCCCAACCTGCCAGTTCTAGATGATGCAGGATGAGTATGGGTCACTTCCTGCCTGGGACACAAAAAATAATTTGACTCTTGTTTTCTAATTTTTAAAATGAAAGGGAGGAGCAGCTTTTGACACTTCTGTTGTCCCTCAAGCCAATGAGGTGCTCAACTTTGGGCTAGGAGAAGCTGTGAGAACTGCTTGAGAGACATGGGTTGTCTTTTTTTTCACTTTTTAGCTCTCTGAATGATGGTTTCCCTGCCAGAGGTGCCCCCCTGTACCTCAGACAATGAAGCAGCAGTTGAGTTGTCATGAGAGAGGAAACCCATAAGCCTGTAAGAGGCTCTGGGGAAACGAGAGGAGGAAGCTGGATCACCATGCTTGAGGGTGAGGTCCCTGCTGTCCTTGACCATGCTGGGGCAGGGTGGGGTGGCCCTGAGTGGCCCCAGGCTCTCAGTTACCTGTGGGGCACTCTGGGGGCTGCCCAGCTGGGTCCCAGACTGCTTCTGGGGGGCTGGGGAGGTACACAGTCAGGGTATCCTCAGGACATCCCAGATAAGGGGAGAGGTGTTTGGTGCTGCACAGAGGGGCCACGTGTGGGTTTGGTGCAGGGCCAGGCACCACTTTCCAGCTCATGTGCTGTCCCCATGGAGTCAATGGCAGTGTCATCCTGCCCGGCCATCCGGGCGTGGCTCCAGCACGAGTGGCTGGAGCTGGCTGGGCACCCTCCCCAGCTGCAGCACAAAGAGCAGCTCAGTCTTTCCCACCCATAACCCAAACTTACATGCACTTCAGTCCTTCACCTGAATTTGGATGCTGTTTGCAAAGGATTTCTGATTTGAAGAGCAAGCAGCAGTACAGTCCTACCTACCTTCAGAGCTGACTACTTGGATTGAGAGCTGACTACTTGACTAATAGGATTTATTTCCAAGAACTGAGTGTCTGCTCTGTTCTTGGTGGGTGACACTATTCACCCCTTTGCTGCCCTCCTGCAGTCTCCATAGGCACCTGGTTGCAAACTCTTTGGCAATGGGTGCTCCTGATTCCAGTGGGTGCTCACTGTGGACTCCTTGCAGGCTCACTCACTGTTGGTCTTGCCTTTGGGTGCCTCCTGAGAGCAAAGATAAATCTGCTTCTTCCTTCATTTCTGCAGTCAGAAGAGTCATAAGCTACAAGGAAGGTGCAGTGTCACTAGAGAGAGCAAAAGCTCTTCTTTGCTTGCCTTTCAAAAGTGCAGTGGCGTTGAGCATCACAGCAGCATGCTTTTGTGTTCTTCCCTGCCAAACCTGCTCATGCACCAGCCTTGTAGCCCTCCCAGGGACTGATGGCTATCACCTATCTCTGTTGGCACAAGCACCCATTCAGAAGCGGGGCCTGTGCTGAGCCTGGCTTTCACCAGAGGTCTGAAACTACAGTGGCACACATCTCCCAGCTTACACAGGTGCACTCTCTTGGAAAAACCCTTTCCATCACACTTGTGCTTTCCAGGGACACAAATCCTGTCACAAACTCTGTGGCAATGGGTACTCCCAGGCCGAAGGCTGCTGTGCTGCAGTTAATGCACCTACCTGTCCTAAAGATGAGCCTTAAAAAAATTACATCAGTGGTCAGGCCAAGAAGTTTGTCCACTTAATCATCAGGTTATGAACTTGGGGCTGCTTTCCCAAGGCTCTGGAAAATCATATCAGTGACTGCTCTGTGATCTCATATCACTGTCATATCAGTGTTGCTCTGTGATCTCAGACCAGGGCTTAAGCTCATGCCAGTGCTTCTTAGGGAACATGGGGCACATCTTCCCACCAATGCACTTCACGAGCTGCTGCTGGTGGTGGCCACTTGCAGTTCACCACCTTCTTGTGAGAGCTTTGGGGGCATTAATAATTGCTTTGCTGTGGCTCTAGTAAAACACTGAAGTGCTGTACAGAAAAGAGGTCTGTTCATAACACTCAGCCTCCCATTCCATAAAACTCAGCATTTCTCATGACTTGTGCTGGCTGAGTGAAGTGCTGGCATTTTGCAGAAGGGTTTGGTGGGAACTGTCCAGCCCAGTCCTCTGACATTTGAAAAATGGTAGGTCCTTGTTACATCTGCACTTCTGGTGAGGTTATGCAATTGAGCAGCTGACTGGAGCCAAGTCCCCACCCACAAATTCTTTGTCTCAGTGGGAATTCAGTGCTTGGGCACAATGTAGGTCTTTCCAAGGACCTACACTTGTCAACTAAAATATTTACAACCCCCTTATTATTTTTGCCAAGATTTTGTTGTTCACTACTCTATACTTTAAATTAAATTAAGTTATAGGTGAAAAACCCATGTTTGTTGACCTTAAAAATGCAGGGTAAAGAGTGCATGATGCAAAGCTTTACAGCAACCAGAGCTTGATCCGTATCAATAATGACACCAAACAGAAAAACATATTTTAGGTTTATATGCCACCTCAAGTACCTGGCTGCACTTCTTGTTTTACCCAGGATTCCAGTCCAACATTCACCACTTAAACAAGGTTGCTACTGAGAGCATGAGACCTACCTCCTCAGACTTTGATTTTTTTTCTTCATTCATATTTGAAGATCTCCATCTCAGTGGTAAATACACCCAGTACACTGAGGTGAGGTCATTGCTGGCCCTTGGCCAGTCTCTTCCACACAAGTGCCCTGTTTCCTTCTGTGTCTGGAGGAAATGGCTTTGTTCCTATGTTTTAGTTGACAGAGTCCATGCTTTATCCTCCTGCCTTGATGCTCTCTTGGAGCACTCTTTGTGGCTCCTTAGAAAGAACCATGCAAATCCTTGAGGGTGGCAGCTGTCTCATCTCCTGCAAGCTTTCTGCCTCTCTGAGGGCACAAGTCCTATGCAATACTTCCCCAAGGCTGCTCTTGGACTAGCAGCACACCTGGAGAGGTGCCTCAGGAATGAAGGTGAAAGGTAAAGCCTGATGGGGGTGGGTATGGTCAGGAAGCCCCTGCTACTGTGGCTGGGAATGGGTCCTTGTCAGTAAGGAGAAAATCTGTATGCAGACCCATTATCAGATTTGGGAATTGAAGCCTGCCAAAGAAAAGACACTGCTGAGGTCTAAGCAGGGTGGGAAGGCTGGGTGCATGCAGGGTGTTTGGAGGGCAAATGGGCAATTTGGGTGATGTTTGTTCTTGTGGTGTCACTGTTGGCTGCACAGCTGGTGGGTCAGAGGCAGGCACTGGCTTTGGTATGTGCTGGTGCAGCCAGTTCTGCAGCGGGGGCTGAGAAGTCACCAAAAGAGCCAGAACTGCTGGGCTCAAGGCCAGGTTGGATGGGGCTTTAAGCAACCTGGTCAGGTGGAAGGTGTCCTGTCTATTGCAGGGGAGCTGGAAACAAAGTCTTTGAGGTCCCATCTGGTCCAAACCATTCTCTGATTCTATGAACTGGAGTATGTGGTTTTGAGGTAATTTCTGTCAGCAGCCTTCACACAGCTGTGCCACGTGTTCATGAGGTCACTTTTCCCCGAGAAGCTGGCTGCCAGCAGCAGACCCAGGACCTGAATACGTGGTTCTGAGGTACCTTCTGTCAGAGCTGGGAAGTCACTCTTCCCCAAGTCTTCTTCATTGGCACAGGCCTGGAGTTCATGGCCTTACTTGTGACAGCAGCACCAGTGGACTGCCAGCTGCAGCACTGTAGGTCCCAGGGTCTGCACCAGCTGCCTGCAGCTGTAGAGGGTCATTTCTGGCACTGCAGTAGCTCTTGACTGCTCGCAGGCCAGTTTGGGATGGATGTCTGTCCTCGTCCCTGCCAGGCCCTCCTGGGGCTGTGCTTGCCAGTGCCTCTCTGTGAACCCAGACATGCCAGCGGTAAAGAGGTCACTCCAAAATTCAGCTTTTTGATGCTGCTGTGCTTGGGGTGTGTCCACAGGCTGCAATACATCTCTTTTCCCTCTCTCCTGTTCTCTTTTCCTTCCCCCCAGCTGTTAGAGCCCGGAGGCCTGTGGGCTGTGCTGAGTGACAGATGGTTTTGAGTGACACTCCAGGATGTACCCAGGCCCTGGTGATGCAAATCAGGGACCAGATGTGGCATTGCCCTTTGGAGAGCAAGGCCAAGAAAAAATGGCAATAATTTGTGGATGCAAACTGACCTTATGCTCTCAGAGGTCTTTTCTCAGTGAGGCAAGAATTAATAAATCCTTCTTCATCTTTTCCGACGTGGCGGGACTTTAATGGCTACTTCCTTAGACCAGTTTTTGGGGGACTGGTTTCAACTAAGATGGACAAAATTCCCTCCACACTTGCACCAAGGCAACATTTATTTCCTATCCAGTACTGTAATTGATCTCAGACACAAGAGGCCTAAGGTTTTCTGACATATAGATAGGATCTTTTAAGCACCACATTCCTGAAAGATGCTTTTAATTATCCGGGATATCCAATATTATCTAACAAAACCAGTCAGGTCACAGCTCAGTCTTTGAGGGGCTGCATGCTTTTTGTTGGAGTTTTGTGAGGTTTGAGGGTTTTATTTTTGTATTTTTGATTTTTATAGTGCAGAATACTACTTGTATTATTTCCAATTAAACAAAATATTTTATTTTTCTAAAAAGTAGTCTCCACTTGAAATTTTCCCCTCTTGGAGAGGGAGTCCCCAGCAAATACCATCAAAGTCTGTCAAACTGATCTTTAATTTCAAAGTCTTAGGATAATGTAGAGATGCTCCTTCTCAATGCAGAGCAGTGTTGGTTGACAGGAACACAACAGCCTGAGTTTCTGTGTTGAGGAGGGGAGCAGGCAGCAGGGCAGACAGGGCTGTGTAAGTCCCTGGTCCTCAGACTCCTCTGGAAGGGATGCACCACAGCTGGATTCACATCTGGCTTACACTTAAAAGACTGCACACATGCCAGCTTCCTCCTGTTTATACAGCTGAGTTTTAAGACACTGAGTTTGTTCTGGGCTTTTGTTTTATCATGTGGTAAAAAGCTGCAGCTTGGTGGTATTTCTTTTGGCAAGCTACCTCGCAGGCTGGGATATTTGAAAATGAGCAGCACTGGTGCTGGGGGAATGCCCTGTCCACATGACCATCCTGCCCCTTCTGGTAGCAAAGCACCAGCTTGTTTTCTACCCATACTTTTATCTTTGTTATGTATTTATATACAGCCACAAATTTTTGTACATCCATATATATATATTCTAAGAGAGGACAAGGAAACATCTCATTTCAATGCAGATATGTTCCACAGGTTCTCATGATGACCAGGAAAGGGTGGCCCACTGTTAAATGAGGTGGGAAAGCCAGCAATAGGTGATGTCAGGAAGACAAAAGTATGCCATATCTTTCTCATTTTTCCTCCACCTTTACCAACTTATTCACCAATGAACATTTTTAGGTTGACAGTGTTCATCTCAGCAACAAGGAGGTGGAATTTAGGGTAGAAGAAGACTACAGCAGGATATTTTCCACAAGAACAGATCCAAGGGAGCTCACAGAAAGAGTAATTTAGCAGTTGTCAATTTTATTTTTTTAGAACTGGTGTCAACCAGGGTTCTTCAGGTTTCTGAAGCCTGGGAGAGGGTAACAGGAATGCCCATCTTGGAAAAAAGGCAAAGCAAGGGGACTAAGGAGCCATAGACCAGTCAGCCGACTTAGTACATGGAAAAGTGCTGGAAGAAATAATCAAACAAATTATTTATGAGCCTCTAGAATATAGCATGGAGATAAGTATCCGCCAACAGGGATTTGTCAGGAACAAATCATGTCAAACTCACCTTATTTCCTCCTATGACAGGGCAATAAGCCATGTGGAGAGGCAATGAATATCATATATCTTCACTCAGCAAGGCTTCTGATGTCTTAAGCCACACTCTCCTGTAGATGCCACAGGGATGTAGACCATGGAGTGGGCAAAAGCCACTGACAATGAACCATCACCTCTGTGCCCCGTCTCTATGGTGGTATGCATGGCAACAGGGACAGCTGGAGAAAAGGTGAGGTGCTTCAGTAAGGACAAGTGCAAAGAGCTGGTTTTAGGTAAGATTAAATGGTGCCCATCCCTGGTCAGGAACGTTTAGCAAAACAGCAGATCAACAGGCAGAAAGGATCTGCTGGGGTTGGAGAGCATGACAAGCTGAGCATGAAGCACAGCTGTGGAAAAGCAGATGTCTCACTGGGTGAAACAAGGGCTGAATGTCAGGTGAGAGAGGCATTCTGCACCCAGTCTTAGCAAGGGCTCAGGTGGGGACAGGTCTGTCCCAGTTTGAGCACTGCTGTTGGAGAAAAATATGGATTAATTGGCAAGATTCACCTGAGAACACTGAGGATGGTGTGTGGCACTGGGAGCATGTCCTGCACAGGAGAGTGGAAAGAGCAGGATTTATTTATGCTGAGGCTAAATGGGAGGTGCAGAAAGGTGGGGGGGCGAGGTGGACAGAACCAGAAGCCCCTGCTGTGTAGCAGGAAGGGACCAGGAGGTTGGAAACGAGTGAGATTGGTGGCAAAGGTGGAAAGCACTGGGAAGAAAGTGTGTGACCTGGAGGGTGGTGGGCTTGCCACTGCAGAGAAAACTTTGGGCACAGCTGATCCCACAAGTGAGCGGACAGGGTGGTGCCTCTGGCTCCTTCCAGCCCTCATTTCAGAGGGAGGGAGCTAGGGAGGGGTGTGGTTTTGTTTCCCTGGGCTTTGTGCCCGCTCAGGGATGCTCTCCTGAAATCAGAGCAGGCTACTGCCGCCTCGTCAGCATTCGGGATATTCGCCGAAAGGAGACCTGCGTTAATCAGCACAACGGGGACGTAATTAATTATTCTCAGCACCTTCTCAATGGAAATGTTAGAAAGGAGGGCTAAGCTGTCCCCGCTGCCCCCCTGTAATCCTATGCCACGGCTGGCTTTATTGGCTCTAAGGGGAAAAGAGGCACATTTGCTTTCCCGCTGATACGGCGTTAAGCATGCTCACTTCACAGACGCGTGCAGATGAAAGTGTAATTGCATGGAAGGTGAATTGATTGCAATTAACCTCGGGACTTGGCCTCGGGCTGGGGTGTCCCACCTTCCTCCCTGGGAAAGTGCCATCAGGGGCACAGCGCGTGGCTGATGAATACGTATATCATGGCACGAAACACAGGCGTTACAGGTGAAAGTACATAAATCATCTAGGGAAACACGTATTATACCGAAATGATCAAATTATAAATGAAGCACATAAATCATGAGATTACACCATTGGATTTTACCAGGGACCATAAATTACATAGTGAAGCCTGAGGTTCATCGAGAGGTTCACGGAATAATGAAATGGGACCGGTATAACTTAAGGAAAATATCGTTATCTCCATGAAATGGAAACGCAAATATCCAGCCCGACCTCCATGTATTTTTACAACATCTTCTACCAGGAAGGCTCACAACAATAGGGCCAGTTAAGCACAATAAGCCCCAAGGAAGCCTCCCCTGCCGAAGCAAACAACGATTACACGTTAAAAAGCATGTTGGAAAGATAAGTTTGTAAGGAAGATAAAAAGTCTCCAGCAGGGCTGATAGTTGGGCGGCGAAGCTGCTCCGAAGGTTGGTGACACGCGAGCAGGCTGAAAAAGCTCCGCTGCTAAGTGCGAAAAGTAGGAAGAGTTATTCTGTGAGCAGCCGCTTGATTTCCTATTGATGGAGAGCGCGGGGTGCTGGGGATGGTGGGGAGCTCAGGATGGTGGCTGGAAATGGGCTCAGCAAGGCACTGCCTGGCAGCTGTAGCAAGGCAATTAAAAGTTAACATGAAAAAAAATTCAAATCGATACGCTCTACAATTGGAAACCAATGTGTTCCGGGGAAGAAAGGGGGAAAGGATATTGAGTGCAGTCATTTCATACCTGGTCTTCTGCCGGTTTTTGCTTTTATTGGTCTATTTTTCCTTCCTTGCTCCCTCCAAAAAGCCATTTGCTTTTTTGCCCCCCTCCCCTAGGCTGGTTTTTCAAACAGATACAATTCAGCAGAGGAAAGGCCAGTCCAATAAAATAGAAAGCCCTCATTTATATTTTTCAAAACACAGCTTTGTTGTTAATCGAGCCAGCCGTCGAGAAAGAGTCCGGCTGTCCTTTGGCTGCTGCTGGGATTCCGTGTAGCAGAATGGGTCAGGGCGCTGGGTTTTTTCCCAGTCGGTCAGTGTGTCAGGGATGTCAGTGCCATAGTGTGACTCTGGGATTTACATCCGTTCCCAGCACTGCTGAGCTGGGGATATGGGTGGCACATGTATACCGGGGGATTCCTTAGTCGTAAACAAAGTGTTTGACCTGTTTCATTCCTCGGGGCACAAGCTGGAGCCCACTGAATTTATGCACTGGGAATGGCTGGTTTATGGCCGACCCTGGAGGGGCACTGACTCAACCTATTTCTGGCTGAAGATGTTAATAAGGATGCAGAAGATGTCTCAAGTGGGCAGCAAAACTAACATTTAAGGGAGAATGCCTAAAATGTTTTGTAGTACACAGACATAATTTTTAATTAGCAGGCACACCAGATACAGTATTCACTAATACTCAGTAGTAAAATCCATCTTCAATAGCAAAACTGTCTTCAGCTTGGATGCTCAGCTCCTGTAAGAGAGGGCTCCACTCTAATTTGTTTTTCAGTGAGCTTGTGATGGAAACCTGGGTTTGTATGATGGGAAAATAAATACACTTTTGAAGAAAAAAATGGGGTTTGGGCTGCTAATCCCTGGGAGGGGGAGGGCCATGCTCAGCCTGCTAACCAAAATAAGTTGGTTAAAGATAAATAAATGGTTGAGCCTGCTAGGTGTGAGCATAATCATTTTACTATATGATCTATGCGTTTCATTAGTTGAGGTACACATTTCGCTATAATAAATGTGCTTCAGCAAATGATCTATGCATTTCTTTCTGGAATGTATGTGTTTCACTGGGAAAGGTATGTGTTCATCAGCGATGAGTAATGCTCCTGACGGCACTGCGTTATATTGCTGAGCTGGTATCAGCTCAGCGCGGCACATCCATTCCCCCACAGCCCATCCAGATCCAGCAGGACGGCACCGGCCGGGCCCTGCCGCTCCTGGCCTGGAGGGCACTGGCACCGGGGAGATGGAGCAGAGGAGGGGAGCAGGAGGGTCTGTGTGCCATGCCCGCCTGCTGGGCACACCGCAGAGGTGGGAAAAGCAGGGAGGTTGTTGGTGAGGGCAGGCCAGGCTTCGGCAGCGCACGCAAGGTCCCGTCAGGTGTGCAGCGGGGGATGCAGCCGGAGCTGTGCCCATCCACTCTGTCCTCAAGTCCTCAGCGGTCCTTTCTAGTCACCCAGCTGAGAGTAGGGTGATTTCTTTTGCTTCCAAAGATCACCCAACGCTGTAACATCCCCCCAGATTTCAGTGGGCCAGCCCTGCAGAGGCATCCCCATCACCGCTCCAAATTTTGAATTTCCTCCTTGTCTTCCTTGGCATTGCCACTGTGTTTTGGAAATTGCCCCTGCCAGCACCTGAGGCGACTAAAGCTAAGTGAGCAATTGAGAAAAGGTTTCCTAACTGCTTGATAATCGGTCCCCTCCCCCAGCAAGGCTCCTTGCCCATTACAGCATTGTTATTCACTTGTAATGACATCGCTTATTACCGCAGAATACATATTAGTCTTGGCCATGGGACTAATGATTTGTATCTGAGCCTTCATTTTAAAATCACTTTTCATCAATATATCCATTTTTGTAGATACAGCTTTATATAATTCATTACACATATTTCCCTTTACTGACCTATTTTGCTGTACCCTGCATCTATCACTGTAGATGCTATTCTACTCTTCTGAAAAAATCCTGCCTTTTCTACATTTCTCTTCATTAATATGCTCAGGAGCTGTGGTCACATGTATTTTTGTATTATCTTATAGTTTCCTCCCCTCTGTCGGAACAAAAATGGTGATTCTGAAAAGGGCTGTAAAATCTGAATGAATCTGAATTAATTAGGAACACTATTGATGTTACATAATGCCCATTTCAGTTTACCCGGTATATATTTTCTGATTAGTTCCACTCGCTTTCTCTTCCTCTCTTTCTCAAAAAAAAAAGAAAAAAAAAATCTAAACATTTTCAGAGTGTGTCATTTGGTAGAGGCAGTTTTAAAGGAAACCATTTCTGAAGGAACTAGTTCAGTGCTGAAATAGGGCTGAGTGTAGCTCAGGCTCCAAACTGGGTCAGCCAGGAACACTGGAGACCATTAGGAGACCTGAAGTATCTGTTTTCCACGAGGGAATAAATATTTTGGGTCAGGTCCTCAGCAAGTCTAAGTTGGAATAGGTCACGGATTTATAAGCAGCTCTGGCTGTGTGTTGTTATATGCACCTGTCGGTAATGCGCCAGT
Source organism: Urocynchramus pylzowi (assembly GCA_013397555.1). NCBI lineage: Eukaryota > Metazoa > Chordata > Aves > Passeriformes > Fringillidae > Urocynchramus > Urocynchramus pylzowi. Next base: position 67,813 of record VZRH01003715.1, on the reverse strand, counting down.
CACCGAGCAACAGGATCATCATTAAGAGCCTCGTTAAGAGTGGATAATGATAGTCCCTTTTGCCTGTGAGTTTGAGAAGTGGAAATGTCATGGATGAGCCTGCTACTTGGGATGCTTTCATCACTCCTCGGTGTCTGTGTTGGTGTAGTGCCTGCAGGCTCATGGCAGGGAAAGAATCCCATGTGCTGGGCTCAGTGTGTGGTTCTGAAGGACCCAAACCAGCCATCCTTCAGGGCTTCCAGGGGGTTGGGAACGTGCACCCAGGGCTGGAGCAATAAGCTTGGAGCCACAGTGGGGCATCCCACAGGGTCTCCCATCACTTTTGCCCACCGGCCGATGCCCATGCAGCTGCCCCAGCAGGAATTTCTCCATGCTCTGCAGGTCCGTGCTGGTCTCCCTGGTGGAGTGGGCCCAGCAGGCTTCCTCTGTGCCAGTGTCATTTCTGAATGGTGCCTGAGGGTAGGACATGGCCATGCCCGAGGGTGTCCTCAGGTCCCACGCAACAGCTTTGGGCCTGTGGCTGCAGAGCTCACTTTGGGTGTGAGGGGAGAGCGGGGCTGGAGGTGCTGCTGATGACCCCTGCAGTGATGGACGCACAACAGGATGCTGCTGGTCTGCAGCACCCACCTTCCCTCTTGGAAAAATGCTGCACGATACCCTTGCTTCCTCCCCAGCACCACAACTCCTGTCTTATCTCCTCCTTCAGCTTTTTTCTGTGTCCTATTTTATTCTAGGCTTGTGGGGCACGTCAGGATACCTGCCAAATATTTGCTGAATCAAGGCTATGATTAGTCTGTGATTCTCCATACTCATTTGCTGACTGTAAATTTTTGCTTAGACTCTGGGACATACTTTTTTAATTTGCTGCGAATTGCTGTATCCTTTTCAGATGTTTTTGCTACCATAGCATTATGGTTATGAAATGAAGTTCAAAGAACGCTGGTGGGAAGAAGATAGACTGAAGCATTACTTTGGCTTGTGAAATAAGGTGGGGGGAAGGAATCCATTTATACAGACGACCACAAATCTTAAATTACTCTGATGTTTTGGTCATCACCGGCAGCCCCGGTGGGGAGATAAATCAATTTTCGGCAGCTGCAGACAGCAATCTGACTCAGGGCCAGAACAGCCTGACTGGAGAGACACAGTACAAGTTAGGGGGCTGCTGTCACAGGAGGTTTCCTGAAGGTGCAGAGGGATGGGGAAAAACAGGGAGGAAATGAATCCATAAAACAATATTCCAGGTTAGCCCATCATTTTCATGAATTCAAACATATATGCAGAGCCTGACATTTGCAAACTTGATGTACTCCTGCCTGTTTCCAATCTCTAAAATAAATATAGCATGAAGGAGGTTGTAGTTGTCTGAATCCACTTTGTTTGTTGCAGTCAGCTGCTTTTTATTAGAACATGATTTAATGTGCACGGCAGGAGTAAAAACTACTAGTTTTATATTCTTTTAATCTCAAATGGAAGCTAAACTTGGTTTTCTAAAATGCTAAAAGCAGCTGTGGTCTAATACAAGATTCTTGAAGGATGTAATGTTGGACTCTTGTCAGGGTAGAAAATCTTTGGTAATGGTATCCCAGATTGTCAAGCTAAAGTGTTTATAATAAGAATTTATTTTGATTTTTAAACCACGGTAAAAATATTGTGCAAACTGTAGCTCATCTGTTTCTTTCTGCAGTTTCTTTTTTACCTTACATGCAGTTAATTTTGGAACATATCTTCAGTGATTCTCAAAATAGCCTGAATTACTGGTGCGTTGCTCTTATCTTTGTTTCTTTGAATCTGCAAGGAACTGCCTCAAATGGTGAATGATTATATAATATTTGTCCCAGGCCATCATTCCTGCAAATCCATTTTCCATGTGTGATAATCACAGCCAGTTGCAGACCTGCAGCCACAAAAGTGTTGAACAACATACTCGACACATCCATGTAATGGGTGACATTCTCATGCCAAACTACTGTCAGTGCCAAATATATTCCTGGCCTTAAATGCTGTTTCCCCCCTTGTTGCACAGGTAATCTCTGCTTTCCCTGCCATAACTCAGTGCTTGGAGTGGCTAATGACAGCTGATGATGGTGATGATGCATTTTAATATGTTTACCAGGCCAGTCCATGTATAAGATCCTGCCTGCTGCCTGTTCTTTCCCCCACATCAAACAGAGTGTAGGCAAAGTCAGTGCTGCATTTTTGTATTTTTTTGTCTCAGGATCAGTGACACAATATCAGACATTGGTGGGGTTAATGCAGTAAACCCATTGGGAGAAATTGTTTCTTGTGGAAATGTCTGTGGAGCTCTTTTTCAGATGCCTATTCCAGGCATTCCCAGTGGATTGATGTCTCTCAGCAGAATTTTGGATTTTGGATCCTGTAAAACAAAAACCAAGTGAAAATCTTGGAAATGGCATCAGCTGCAGGGCAGTTTCCATGTGGTATTTTTGAAACACAAGTACAGGCTGACTGTCCTATACTTCAGCCATATGGGAGTGAGTGGATGGAGAAAGGGAGATGAAGAGACCAGGACTGTTCACCAGTCAAATCAACCATTTCCCTGCTGATATCACTGGTTTCTCTATTTTCTTTTACACTTAATATTATGGAAAATATGAGGTATTTCAAATCTCCTTTGTGAACTGCTCTAATACATCATTTATAAGGACTGCTTAGTAAAACTTTATTGATTGCACCTCAGATTTTGATAGACTAATATCACAGCTGAAAACTGTGATTTATGAAAATTTTTGAGCAGTAAGTAATACTAATAGGACAGGGGGTTGGGGAAACAAGCCCACAGAGGAGTAGGGGGAGAAAAACTTTTTTTTTTGGCCTGAATCAAGAGTATGTAGGAAAAACATGCAGTTATGATCTTTGTCACCAGAAGAGATTTAGCAGAGATTTGACAAGCACAATCCTGGGCTATTACAAGTGCTCTTTTTTTGGCTTCTCCACCACTATAGAAAAAGCCCCCATGTACAAAACTCGCCACTTGCTGTTAGAGCACGACAGTGTCTGAATATGGAAGCACCTGTGAGGGGGAACTGCGCCCCTCTGAACTCCAGAGAGGGGTCCTCTTGGGAAACCAGTCTATGCCCTCTCCTGGTAGTCTGCTGGATGGCTTCCCAAAGGAAACATTGCTGGTGGATCACACATGTTTGGGGAAAAATGTCTGGAAACAGGTCATCCTGACAAAGAGTATTCCAGAAGTTCACATTTTCTTGAGGGCGATGTTGATTCCACAGGGCTGAAGTCAGGGAGCTAAGGGGCTTCAGAGATCAGCAGTTACGTCTTCACAGCTTAAGTTTCACCATTATCCTAATTATCATCACTAAGGGATTACTCAAGCGAAACTTTATTATTATTATTATCATCATCATCACTAATTTTGAGGCAGGAATTGTAGACATTACGTGTATGTACCCCGCAATTAGGATTTTTATAAGATTTAAGCCCTCATCAAGAGGACAAAGCAGAAAAATTTACTGTGTTGCTAATCTATAAAGCCTTTGGGACCTCATATTGAAAGTTTTCTTGCATGTGATAACCAAGAGTCTTTAATTTCACAGAGTTTTTTAACATTAGAAAAAAATCCCAACAATCCACAGAGTCTGGTCAAAACCTTCAGGCTGCATATATTCATGCCACCACAGGAGAGCTCTTACAACACCCTACTTGGCATCTGAAATAGTCTTTGGAGCATGGAGCTGCTCCAAAAACATATGGTTACGTCACAGTAATCAAGTACAATCAAATCCAAGCTTCCACCTGCAGTTTGCCATTGCATTTGGATGGGGTTTTGTATAAGCAATTGTGTCATACCAGTAACGTGGATTGATTAATGCAGGGAACAACATGGTGCCCCCTGAGCCTTACAACACTGTTGCTGCCTGGGTTTGCTCCAAGAGGAACCCCACATAATTAACATGACTCTCACCCTTTCACTTTTAACATGCTTCCTAATTAAGCTCTCCAGGATCTGAACTTCACTTTCTGGCTGCAGTGGCTGCAAAATGATTTATCCCCCACGATGGTCACTAGCGCCAACCTTGCTGTCAGGAAAGCACACCGAAGCATTTAACACTTTGAATTATTTTATTCCTTCTCCTCTCCTGTTTAAGTAGGGAGGGCTGGTGCAAAACCTTGCATTTCAAAGGCAACTCATCAATGTGCAAATGTATCCATAGGCCATCTCCTACCGTTTGTGTATAATGGACATACAAACGTAAGGGATGATAAGGGTGCATATAAAAAGCCTTTGACCTGTAATTAGCCTATCTTGCTTTTTTAAAAAAAAATCTTTATGTCACTCCATTTGCAGATTAATTAAACCTAATAGATGCAATGAAACGCAAAGGGAGGCGATCGCTTTGTAGAGATTTAATATTGATTTGTACGCTAAACCGGCTTTAGTGCATTTTAAACAATTATTGCCAATAGATAAATTTCTGCAACAACTCTGTTATGTAGAAACGGGTCCTGCTGAGGTGCAAAGTCTACCTATGCAGATAGTTGATATCTAACCCCCCCCCACCCCCATTTGTATTTGCACAGCACCTCCAGCTCCTTAGCTGAAAGGTGCTGTTTACACAATATTATTTTAATTTCACATGACAAATGTGCTACCATGAAGCTAAACATTCATCATTACCCAGGCGCGCTTTCCCCCTCTGTGGGGAGAAGCAGTGTCAACTGCTGGCATAGCCTCTCAGCAGATAACACCAGCTGGGGAATAGCAGTCGTGCTCCACAGAACTCCCATTGCTGACAAAAAATTCATAGTGGATGTGCCCAGGGGCCAGAGGGACCTCAGGTACCATGGCTCCTGAATTGGGCTGGGATTCTGCCTTCCAAAGCCGCGATTCCCTGACTGGCTCCAATCTTCATCGCGGTGCCAAAATGGGAAGGACGTGGAGCCGGCAGTGATGATGAGAGCTCACATGAATCCCCCGGGCCTGCAAGCAGGGTTTCCTAATTGTCAGCTGTGCTGCGCCAGGCTTGTTTAAAATAATTAGAGTGCAGCGGCTTAAACAGACCGGGGAGGGTCGGGGTGGGCTTTTTTTTTTTTT
>VZRH01003715.1:30364-61502 GCA_013397555.1 Urocynchramus pylzowi | reverse complement strand
ATATGGGTTTTTATCAGTTGCTATCAGCTCCCTGCTCATTTCTGACACCATCACTCTGCCAGGCAGGGGGATGGGGAGGGGGGAGGGGGAAGCAAGGTATTATATTTTAAGTACACGAACGCATTCAGAAAGAAAGAGGACGAACCAACCCCAATGTATTTGCTGGATGGAAACAATACAGCCAGCACACCCAAACTATATTATTAAAAAAAAAAAAGGGGGGAGGAAGAAGAAAAATCTGCTTGCTCCTCTTCCTCCTCTCTTTCCTCCAAGAGGGCTAGCTGAAATCTTTCTTAATTACCGCTTATTTCAATGACAGAATTGTAATTTATCATTTAGTTGTAATTTGACATATGTTCACACCTTTGCCATTTCCAATTTCCTCCTTCACTCTAATTGTCTGCCTGGCTCGCCTGTCACGCGCGCCTCCTGGGATTAATTCGAGCTGTCTGTCTGCGGCGGGCTGGCGGCGCGCTCGGGGCTGGCGGCGCGGTGACAGTGTCACTGCGCGCTGCGCTCCGCTCCGCTCCGCTCCGCCCGGCCGCTGCCCGCCCGTCCCGCTCCCGCCCCGCCCCAGCCCGCCGTGTTTATTGTTTAGCCCGCTCTCGCATCTCTGACTTTTCGGGGTTTTATTAGACGCTAATTGCGCTCCCCGGCTGTCAGCTGAAAGGAGAGGAAACCTTGCCGTAATTAGTGGGAGGGGGCCCCGGCGGCGGGAGCCGGTAGATGTCTCTCGCTCTGCCTCGAAAATGCGCACCGGCTTTAAATGCTCTGCCTTCATTTTCCTCCGCGGCTGTTTACGCTCCCCTGTCTCACTGACGTGGCCTCAGTAGAGCGATTGCAGCCTCCTTGCCCGGCTTTTGGGCTCCCCGACCCTGCTCTTCCCCTTTAACACGCCGCATCCAGCTTCAGCATCCTCTTGAAGCGACCTCTCCGGGGCCAGGTGCTGCTCCCCGCGGGTGCAGCTCGGCGCGCCGGGGATGGATGCGGCGCAGGGTGTGTTTGCTTGCCGAGGATGGCAAATAGCGGGAAGGGCCCTGTGTGCCCAGCACGAGTGTACACCTGGCTAACCATTAACCTGCCACAGGCTGCTTTGGCCACCAAGGAGATGTGTGGGCTCCTTTCCCATGGCTCCTTTCCCATGGCTTGTCCCGCTGTGCTCGTGCTGACCCTGTCCCCTCGTCCACGTATATCTGTAACCGTGAGGCTGCTGCTGCCAGGCCAGAGAGGCTGCTTCTTTTCATCATGGAAGAGATGTTTTCACCAGCATTGCAAAGTAACACCTAGAATTAGATTCTCAGCCACGCTTTTCATGGGCAACAGCTGAATTCACACTGACTTGTTACCTGGCCCCATTTTCTCTGTCCCACTCAGATTCCTCCCAGAGGCTGTCCTGTGGGCCTCCAAAGCACATATGGATGCTATATGCATCCATACATGGATGCTGTATGCATCTTGCTCCAGCAGAGGATCTGACACAGCGGCAGCACCTGAGGGGACCACCCTCAGAGCTCCTCTTACAGATAAAACTGACTGGAGAAAGCCACTCAGTGTACTGCTGCTATGGGGTTTTAAAAATTCTTTCAGCCTTTACCTGGAGGGACAGAAAACATCCATTCTTTTCCCCTTTTTCCTAGGAGATTTTTTTCCTTTCTTCCTTCTTTCTTCCTATTTTTTCCTAGAAGAAGCATAGGTGCATGGTCTGTTTTTGCAGACATCTCACTTAGTCCTGACCCCTGTTGGGATCGGCTAGAGAATTGGATGGGTAAAAGTGAGATAACTCATGGGTTGGGATAAAGACAGGGAAAGCAAAAGCTGTGCATGCAAGGAAGGCAAAGCAGGGAACTCATTCACCACTTCCCATTGGAAGTTCAGCCATCCCCAGGAAAGCAGGGCTCCATCTCATGTAATGGTTACTTGGGCAGACAAATGTCACCACTCCAAACGTCCCCCCACACACCTTCTTCCCTCTGCTTTAGGTGCCACCACTGACACCATCTGGTGTGGGATAGCCCCTGGGTCAGTTGGGGTCAGCTGTCCCAGCTGTGTCCCCTCCCAGATCCTTGTGCACCCCTTGCCTCCTCACTGGAGGGATGGAGTGAGGAGCAGTAAAGAGCTTAACTCTGTGCAAGCTCTGCTCAGGAACAACAAAAACATTCCTGTGCTACCAAGGCTCTTTCCAGCACTAACCCAAAATGCAGCCCCATACCAGCTACTGTAAAGACAACTAACTCCCAGCCAAAACCAGTACACTGTCTACTGTTTCATCCACATTTCCATTTCCTCCACATGCTACCCAAGTAAAGATACATAAATCAAGGCAAAGAGATAAACTGCCTATTCCAGCTGTTAGGTGAAGCCTGAAAATGCTGAACAAAACAGTTTCAGACAGAAAAAGACCCCCTCACATATTTATTAATGTATTCATTTTCCAATGATTTTAAACGTCCTACCCATCAGTATCTGCATGAAAGAGAAACCCACAGAAGCAAGAGTAAGTTGGCCACCATTGTCCCCTGCATTGGAACTGTGGATGCTGGTGGAGGTGAATTTTGGAGCAGGCTCCTCTGCACTGCATCCTGCATGTCCCAGCTGTGTCCACAGCCTCTAAGAATGGTGAGCTCCATCACCTTTATTTCTATCTGCTCTTGTCACTGGTGTAGCCTTAGGTAAGTGCTTTCAGCCCAGTCTTCATGGTTCAGGTGCCTTAACAGATCCTTTAAGTGTTTAAAATTGAGCTAATGCCCTGAAAACACAAACCCATCCAACTGATACAATTCCTCCCTCGCTAAAATCAGCCCGAACCCCTTGCTCTGGGCTATCCTGAGCCTTTCTAGGCATCACCTTTCTAGCAACACACCACAAAACCAACCCAAGCAGAGAGTGCAAGCTAGAGGTCAGTGCATCATAGCACTTTCAAATCCCAAAGGAATTCATTTCAGAGCCAAGGGACTCTGGGAAAAAAACCAACCTAAACCACCACTCCAGTTTAGCTGGGGGCAAAAAAGCAGTGGTTGGCAGCACTGTGAGAGGTTGGCAAGATGCTGCTGTTTGGAAATCCCTGGCTCAGGGCCTTTTGCCTTCCCACAGTGGTGTGAACGGGCAGAAATGCTCCTCCAAGCCCAAGTACACAGAGCAGCTAGCACAGCACTGCTGGGAAATATTTAATGACTTGTAGGATGCAAGACTGAATGGATTTACATTTATTTAGATTTTTTTTTCTCCTTTTCAATGTCTGCTTCCAACACCACTGACCTTTTAAAATTATTTCACTACTTACTGACTTTGTTTTCTCTGTGTTACCATTTTTACCTTCCAGTTTCCTGCCTTTTGCCATGTAGGATGACCAGCATTCTCAGGCAGTTTTGTTTGAACACCAGGATTTTTCTGATGTGCCTGCAAACTTTTAGGAGCCAGCATTTCTGGCTCCCTTAGCTGCCAAATTGTGAGAAAACACAAAGTGCCTCAAGCTGAATCCTAAAAAAGATTTTCCAAATACTTACTCACATGCTGCAGCCTTGGTCTAAAGACTGGGGTATGAGGTACTTATAATTTAGCATTAGATCTTCTCTATATTTATGGCCTATTTCATATATCAGATCTATTTAACTGGAAATGGTGTTGGAAATCAATGTACTCATTAGAAGTCAATGCTGAGTGCTTTTGAAAATTCACTTTCTTTTGCATTTCTCCTAGCCATCAGCTTTGCTGTTGTTTCAAACCTGACTTCCCGAGGCCTTATTCATTAATAGATAAGCAGTCATAAGTAGATTATGAGCATACAGGAGGCTCATCTTCCATACTGGCATACCCAGTGCACTTCCCACCTAGAAATGCATCTGATTTTTCAAGGATGGCCATCTCCTTCAGCTCACAGAGGGTCTCTGGAAACAACACACTTTTGCTGTATCAGTGGTGAGCATGTCAGACTCCAAGAGGAGAGGAAGGAGTCAGTCCAGACCCCAGCTGAAAAACAACTTTACAATTAGTTGTGCTCTACAGTACAGGCTGCAGTGCTCTGTACTGTCAGTGGGGAGGATAAAGGGCATCAGACAGGCTGAAACACAAAATTCTGGGGGAGCAGGAGTTGCTGACTTTTGTAGAGGGATGTTTTTTTTCTTTTTTAATTATCACTCTACTTTTTGGGCATGTATTGTCTCAGCAGTGCCAGTCACTCCCTTGTGTCACAGAAACACAAGGATGCTGCAGCACGGATTGGTCCTACATGGTCTGTCCCACACAGTCACTACTAACTCAGGCCCCAGACCTTGCTGGCCATGTACAGTTCCTGTATGGCTGAGAGTGTAGCTACACCCACTACACCCCACAAATGTTCCCAGAGCTGGCAGGAGCAGGCTGTGCTTGAGCAGTGCTCCCCAAGTGCCGGGGGGGCACCAGGTCCCCCGGTCTCTCGGGGGCAGCTCAGGTGCCATCTGAAGGACTTCCCTGGAACCATGCAGGAAGTTTAATAGCAGTGGAGGGATACTGAAATAGTAGTGGCTGGCTTTTCTTTGGTGCTCCCTCAAGCCTCTCTTTAGATTTCAACAAAAACCTCTGTAAATTCTGATGCTACTAATGAAACACAAGAAAGAGGAGGAGACCCCAATAATGCTTGCCTGAGAAGCCTTCCAAGCCCTTTGCTGTACCCTTCCTGAGCTGGTGGTAGTTTAGTATTGCTCCAGCTCCTTGAGCACAGTATAGTGCTCTACTTATAGATGCCAGATCAAGAAGGAATGAGGAAACTCCTTGTCGGTCCTCAGTGTGCAGGTTTAACTTTTTGCATCCCTAAAAATCAAATCTGCTTTTGTTTAAAAATAAAATCTCCAACTCAAGTAAACATAGTAGCTGTCTCCAAAAGTAAGAAATACTTGCAAATAACAGAGAAAAAAGCTCATTCATTCATGTATGGAAAAAGAGATTAATTAATTTTCCTTTGAAGAAAGCACTCTTGTCTATCCCTTAACTTTCATATAGAGAACACATATCAATATATCTTGATCCCTAAATGTAATGCTCTGGGAAACCATAAGTAGGAAAAACCAAGATGGTGTCCTCATGTAAAATTTTTTGTGCACTAAAATACAGTGATCACCACTGGTGCCCACTATAATATTTTTATATGTAGAAAGTGCAGGCTATGACACTTTTTATATATGCATATATAAAGTGACAGGCAGAGGAATAGGATGCCTGAAGCTGTAAGATATGAGTGTCATAGGCCACAATCCTTTTATTTTTATTGTTTTTATCTCAGTAGGAAAAGTTTTTCCGACATTAGCTTAAAAATGCAATACAGATGTTCTCTTGAGGCCTGGACACACAAAGAAAGCTTTCTGCTTTCTTAGCCAGGTATTTAGCACTGCTGCTCTCTGCTTGTTAGCAGTTCAGGGAGAGCTATGGCAAGCTGTGGGACTGGTTCTGGCTGCTGGGGCCACATGTTCCTGCTGTACAGCTCAAGCACCACAGGCAGGAGGGTGGGCACAAGAACCTGCCAGGTAAAGCTTTGCAATATTTGGGAGCTGGCTGGAATGCTGTTTCTAGCCTTGTAGTTTCTGTTCTTCAGCATCTTTCAAAACTTTGAGAAGGGATGAAGAACTAGAGGAGGTAAAAGGAAGCGATACACCGAGGGATGCAGAAGCAGCACCAGCTGTCCTTCTTGTCCAGAGCATTACCTCTGGCAGCAGCAGCCTTGGAGGCTTTGGGAGAATGAATGGAAATGCCTCACATAGGGAAACATGCTGTATGAGCTCACCACCCACCTTCAAAGACAGCCATATTCCCAGCCACCTTAAATCCAGCATTTGCCCATGGCTAGTGTGATTGTTGAAATTTCTGTGGTAGTCCTCGTATCCAGAAGATCTTTGCTCCTGTTCACCTCAGAGCTTTCAAGTGACTGTGGCTGTTACAATCATAAAATCATTTATGTTGGAAGAGACTTCTAAGATCATCAAGTCCAACCACAAACCTAACACTGCCAAGCCACCACTAAACCTCATCCCTCAGTGCCACAGCTACACCATCTTATAAACAGCTCCAGGCTGGTGACCACAGCACTTCCCTGGGCAGCCTGTCAGTGTGCTGCAACACCTTTCCCTGGTGTGGCAGTGAGGGACTGCCATGTGCTGTCAGGGTTTCATGCCACAGGGACAAGGAGGCATTTCCAGATGGAGAGCTACTGAGCTTTGTCAGGTTTGTCCTTTGGACCTGGAAATTGTATCTGCATGGAAGCTGAGTATTGCAGGCCAGGGGCAAAGGGGTTTAGGTTGAGGAAGACATCCCAGAGGTCCCACAGCACAGCTGCAGACATTTTACTGATGTTTCTGGGATGTGCTGGATTTGCCTTTGTGTGTTGCACATACATTTCCTTGTCTGGGATACCCTAGTTAGAAATATGGGAGGTCTGCATGTGTGTTTCTGTCTGAGAGCATGGAAATAAGTATCCATTTACTCACACACTCGAATTGAAATTGTTTCCAGCCACCCTTAAATCTGTGAGCTACAGCTCCACATCTCACCTTAGACAGCAGCTCATGACCTGCATCAGTGCATGCCCTGTCTGACAGGACCCTGCCCTCCAGCCCCCCTGGGACAGGTTCTGCTGGGTGGGAAAAGCCTGCCAGGTCAAAGAAGGAAAGGAATGTCTGGGGGACAAACAAGGAAAGAAGCTCTGGAGGATCTGCTAGGAGCATTCAGTTCCTCTGACATCTGTCACTGTAAGTGCTGGATTTACACCTTGAAATTTGTTAGGGGGAAAAAAGGTTAGGGAGCAATAAAGTAATAATCTGAGAAGAAAAAGAATTGTTATCAGAAAATTATTTGTAATGCTGCCCTTAAAATAAATATCACAGCTATTCCTGTGCTTTACAGTGTCACTTCTAACTCTAAAAAGTCAGTGTGTAAATCTAATGGAGTAGCTATTCATAAAAGTTCGGCTTGAGTAATAAAAATAACAATTTTCTGTAATGATATTTTATAGATTTGAAAAAGACGTATAAAATATTTTTGCTTTTACAGCATATGTAAAGAGAGTAAGTATACCATGCCTATAAAACAGGGATTACTTTTAAATTCTTAAAATATTTCTAGAACAAAGTAAATAATACTCATAATTTTTTCCTGAAAGACTGGTGAAAAGCCACATAGCAAACTTTTCAAATATTTTATATGAAAACAATTCTGCAGCTTCAGAGAAGACATAACACGCTTACCTCTCATCTTTTAATAAAGGAAATTCCCAGGCACTTTCCCCTTCCTGTTGCATATCCTTCCCTCTGAGCCCTTCAGCCCAGTCCTTTGCCAGTGTGGGTGTGTCACACGTGAAGAGAAGCTGGGATTTTAGCCCCTGTGGTGTAGTTTTCACAAATACCAACTGAACGTTGCAAAAAAGAGATATTTCATCCAGCGTGGATGAGGAGGGAAAACACAAATCTGAAAGGTGGGAGGCCTGAACTTGTGATTTACTTTGTACTGAGTCTGGGGGTGAAAATACCAGGTTTTAATGTGGTACTGTGGATTGTACACAAAGGTAGGTGAGATCAGAGCTTACCCCTCAGACCTGACAGTCCATCAGAGCAGGGCAGCGCTCGATGCCACCCTCCAGGTCAGAGCGACAGCAGCGGGTGTCACCATCCTGCATCCTCCAGGATCCACGCTGGCACAGGCAGCTGGGTGCCCGCTGTGGAGGACAGTCCTGTTCTGCTCTGTTCAGTGCTGGGGCCGTGGGGCACCACTGTGGTCAGTGTCCGGTCAAGCCACACGTCCGGCAGGGTGGGACACTGGGAAGATGGGGTTTGCAGAATGAGGGTGCCCATTCCACCATGGAGTGGGTGGGCAGCTGGGCACACCACTGCTTGACAGCCACGGGGGAGTCAACCCCTGCACAGAGCTGAAAGTGTAACCTGTAATCCTGGGAAAATGCAAAGCCTAGTTAATGCAAATATCTCTAGTTTGAAAAGCCTTATGAAGAGACCAGAAAATGTGTGGCATGCATGTGATTATTTCTAAACCTACTTCTACTGGGCTGCTCTCAATAAAATGTTTCCAAATTGCTTTGTCTAAATGTGATTTGGGCTACCTTCAGCGAAAAGCCCAGGAGTGCAATTTGATTAAGTGGTTAAAACAAGCCACAAAAGGATGGCCCCGTGTGGGGCTGCAGCCTCATGACCTGGGTTGATGCTGGCTCCCAGGTGCTGCCCTGCACACTGGTGCACAGCCAGCCACCTCCTCTGCAGCTCCAGCCTTTCCACAGGGAACCAGGTCCTGTGTGCTTTCAATCCCAGCCCAGCAGGAGCTGAACAAGGCAGCCAGCAGGCTTGGCCTCGCCACCCGCCAGCACCTGCCCCGATGGTCTCTCTGCTGCGGTGGTTTGCCCACTCCTTGTCCAGTCGCTGCCTGTGGAGCCAGCAGCTCTGGGCATGGCTCAGAATGGCACCCAGCTGCATGGACACACCCTCACTGTTACCATCCTGAATGTGGAATTGTCTGTTGGCTGCTACCCTGCTCTGACATCCCTGTGTGCACACTGCTAGGTGTGCCAGTGGGAACACACAAACACCCCTGCAGCCTCACACACTCTCACACACACACACACACACACACACACACACTTACAGATCTATTTGCTTCCTGCAAGTCCTTGTAGAGCACTTTAAAAAAAGAGACTTGAGCAAAGCTAACATGTGTATCTTTTCATTCTTGTGCTAACACAGATATACCTCACTAGAGATGGTGTGCAGCTATGTCCACTTGCACACATCCACTTGATAGTAAATCTTTGGGCACACAGCACATGGAGCAGCCATAAATACTTCTATCTGTAGGAAAATGAAACCCAATGTGACTCGACACAGAGAGTTTACACATATTTCTGTTGACTTGTCAATGTATCTGCACCCATAGCTTGGCTTCTGTCCCAGCTCAGAAGGAGTTGCTATCACTTTGTCTTCATGTAAGCACAAAATAGAGTCCTTCCTGCTGGATGTCTCTCTGTATATGGCTGGGTCATTACACAACCAAACCTATGATTTTTGAAGGCTTTTTGAATAGGAGAACCTATAAAAATCTTATACAGGACCCATTCAAGGACTGCTGGAGTGTGTCAGCAATGGGCTGGCAACAGATAATAACAATAAGCAAACCATCTTTTGGGTTAAGGACCGGGACATATTTTTGGGGTAAATTGTGAACAATAAATATTGGACAAGCTGCTGTGCTATGACAGAGGCTTCAGGTGCTATTGAGGACTTCTAGGCTTAAATATTGGCTAGGTCTGATTTTTAATTTTTTTTTTTATTTGACAGTTGGCATATTTCTAAAAAGTCAGTGCACATTTTTGAAATTTCATTGCACATCCATGCATCATTACCTGTTTTCTTAGAGCTCGAGGGAGATGATATTGTTGGGGGTTTTCTCTCATGTGGGAAGGTGAGGCAACGAGGCATAACAGAAGTGAAGGATGGCCTTTGGGAGAGCAGCACTGCTTTTCTGAAGCACAAGTCTTTGGTCGAACTGAAAGTTCAAAACAAAGGAGAATCTCTGTCTCTCTCCTTCTTCCCAGCTGTACCTTGGTAATGAAAAGAAAACAGCAAGGAAAGGGGAAAAAAAAAGCTAAAGAAAAAGTTAAAAAAAAAAAAAAGTAAAAATAAAGTAGAAGCTTACTATTTTTAAAACCTGGTCCAAAGTTGAAGATTCTGCTGAACTGAAGCAAATACTCTTCAGAAATGCCTGACTGCAGAGCCAGGCTGAAGTGTTCCAGGAAAATTAGATAGAGGAATATTTTTACCAGTAAATACTGGACTTAAATGAGACCAGCTCATCTCAAAGAAAATGATGGACAAATGCTGTGGGGCATGCTGAAGAAAATAAAATGCTTATCCTTTTTCCCAAACCCATTCAGCTAGGTACCATTTTGTCAGCTGATGGCAGTTCTCTGAGGTTTTTCCTTTGCCCTTGTTCTTTTTTCCTTTCAATAGCAAACCAAAAACATGTTAGTGTCTCTGTTGATGGCTCTTTCTTGCACTGAGAACTGCAGGTCTGGAAGACAGCAGCTTTCCTCTTGAAGGCTGAGCTTTATTATGTCAAGGAGTGAAGATGGTACCAAGCTTGAAGGTTACACTTGAGCCTTCATCAGTGGTGGGCCTTAAAAGGTCATCAGTGACTGGGCCCAAAGGTGGGGAGACAGGGGAAAGCCCACTAAGCCGGGACCTGTAGGCAACTCTTGCAATTCCCTCTCCCAAAGCAGCTATTCCCGAAAACTGGTTCTAATTTAGTTGATATTTTGGCAGTATTCTTTCTCTTTAGGCAAGACTGCATTAGGTGTGGGAGATCTGGGTAGAGGTTCAGACTCTAAACCAGGGTGGAGTTTTGAGGGGGCAGAGGAGTGTCGCGTTAGCCAGCTTTTCTCTAACCTATTTTCTTGTTCTGTGGTCTGGCCCCACATCCCCTACCCCTGACAAGGACAAAAGGCACAGTGGTAGAAGACAAAAGGCATCCTGCAGTATTTTACAACTGGGTGTAATACTTGTGCCACATTCTTCAGGAAAGCTTAACATACCTTTATTTTTTTTTTCTTTTTCCTTTTGTACATCTGGGCTGAGAAGACACAATTAACCCTTTGAGATCTCCCCTTGCTGCCAATCAAGGGGAAAACAAATGATTCCTTCCCACCTGCTCATGGGCCCAGGTGTTTCCACTTGTGCATCGCAGGCAGACAGCGGAGCAGGCATCAGGTGGGGCGGTTCTCACCCGCTCCTCCGGCTTTCCCGAGGCCATGGCAGACAGGTGGCAGATGCCCGGCAGCTCGGGAAGCGGCTGCTGTCGCCCTGCTGAGGGACAGCGGAGCGCAGGCCCCACGTGCCGCTGCCGACGGGAAGGTTAGCGCAAAGCCGCGAGGCGCCCGATCGCATCTGGCCCTCGTGTGCGCACATCTGTCTTGCCAGCCTCCCATCTCCCTGCCGGTGGCAGGAGCAGCCGCCCTGCCGTGCCCGCGCTCCCCCGGGCCACAGAGGTGCTGCGGGAGCCGCGTCGCGCACACGCCGAAAGCCATTAATTAAATTAGAGCTCTCCGACAGGGCTTGCAGAAGCAGCTGTGTCATCAATCATCGCGCCGCGGGCCGACACGCACGCAGCATCATATGGAGGGACGTTTTTTCTTTCTACAGGCAGCTGGGGGCTGTAACCAGGGGTCCCGTGCAGGAAGGTGGCACCGTGGGGACCAGAGACCCCCCTCATAGACCCCCAGCAGCGGCCCCGACAGCGTGCTATGAAATGGAGATTGGTGGATCCCAACCACGTGCAGAAAAAGCAAATTCCTGTTATTTACGGACTCTGGGCCACCCAATAAGGAACTTCCCACCTGCCCCCAAAGAACTGGCCTTTAGACAGTTAATCAAATGAGAATGGCTAAGGGTAGTCACTGCACCCTTTGCAAATAGCAGTCCAGACACAAGAGCAAATAATTTGTGTCAGCATGACAAGATAAAATGGAATGTAAACTTGCTAAACAGCCAACATATACTGGCTTTTATTTATATGTGTATACACACACACACAAACACACACACGCACACACACACATATGTATGTTCTTCTGTCTCAGACCAAAGAAAGAACTCCAGCAGGCTTAAATTTGGGATCCATTTATAACACCAAGTGCTTCCCTCTTTCTTGCCCCATACTGGTGGGGAGAAACAGCCTTGCAATATCAATATTCCCCATGCCAGCTTTTCCACATCCACCTCTCAGAATGCTACCTATAGAGGAAAGACAAAGCTTCAGCAATTTTATTCAGGCCTGTTTCACAGTGCAGGTCATCTCAGCAGAGTGTGGAAACAATAGCACGTGCCAATCTCACAGCACAAATACTGACCCACGAATAATGAACGCTCCTAGCAACCGTGTACAGAAACAGCAAAACTTTTAACAAATTTCTGTAAAAAATAATAATAAAAATAATTAGTTTTGCCCCAGTGAAGGTGCATGTAGATTATCTGCAAAGAGAAAATTGTTAGATAAATTATTTGTATTGAGTAATTTGATCGGCTCTCCTTGGAAGCCTAATGAATAGGTTATTTTCTGCAACAGCTGCTGTTCAAACTCTCAAGCCTGAGCCCACGTGGTCTGGCTGTTCAAAGGGAATTACTGTGCTGGCTTTTTTAAAGTAACTTTTAAAAAAGCAAAACTAGGCACAATCTATTTGTTGACAGGGAGGAAAGATGGACAGGAGAAGATTTAAGCAGGTGGTAATATTATTGTGAAGGCCTGAAAATTATTAGCAGAAAGGATAATTGTGTGAAGTCGCAAATAACTCGCCTGTCACTGGGACTGTGAGAGACCAAACCTTCATGGCTGTAATTCAGACACATCATCTGCAATTCACATATGCTGCTGTGGAGAGGAAATGCCTCCCAGATGGGCTGTGAGGCTGGATGGCCCCGGGAACTCTGCTGCTGGGTGGGCCATGGCCATGTAGGCACCTTGGTCTGGGGATACTCCTCTCTGGTTGCCTACTTCATTTATACAAGGCCAAACACAACAGGCAGACATGTGCCAGTGGAGGAGTCTAGGAAAAGTAAAAGATCTTGTAATGGCTTTTGGGGGTGTATGGAAAGGGTTAAATGCATTCTGCACTCGTGCAGCAATTTGCCAGGCATGACATTTATTCCATGGTCTGAATTTGTCCAGAGGGAGCCAGATTTCCTTCTGCATTTGTTAGTGCATACTTGTCTGCAGCAGGCAAAGGCTGACCTGAACCTCTTATATGGGTGATATTTGCTTGTGCTTTCCTCTGACTAGGTCTAAGCAGGGTACAGAGTGATCTGCCAACCATAAAACCTGAATTCTTCCACCAGCGGAGTGAAATAAAGGCAGAGCTCTGTGTACCTCCCTTGCTCTTTTGCCCTGTCCTTGTGTTGCCTGGGTCTGCCCTGCCCCATTCCTTTGGGGTACTTTGCTGAGATCATCTTGCAGTTCAGCACTCAGCTTCCACACACTGCACCTTTTTGCACTTGAAAAGTTAGACTGGAGCTTATTTCATTGTTCTCTGAATAATCTATTCAGAGAATAGAAATTTGGTGTTTTGTTCTTTTTTCCCCTCTTCTTGCCAACGTAATCAAGAGGAGACTTGTCAGACATTAAGTTAACAATGTTAAGTATGGAGCACATCTTGAGGTGAAGCAAATGGTGCCTCAGGTAGGATTTGGCTGTGAGTTGTCTTTACCTTGAGTTCTGTAGAAGAATATTTGAGCAAGCTGCTGCAATTAAAGACACCGAGGGTGGATGCACATGCAGGCATGCATGGTTAAGGGAAAGAAATCTACACTGAAAAACCAGAGGAAGCAGCCAGGGACACATTTTATAATGAAGGATTTGCTGGCTAGCTCTCTGAGAGGTGCTCACCATTGTGAGGACCAGCTCGGGTAGGATGCTTCAGCGCTGAGCCCAAGGCGCATGCTGCCCCTTTGCCAGGTCATCTCAATTTCCGCAGGTGGATGAAGGAGCTGGAGGGGTTAGGAGTGCAGGGAGGGAGCCTGTTGGAACAATGAAGTTCTCCCTCATGTCCCAGGCTGTAATCCTACACTGTGGTGTCACCTTTCTTTTGGGACAGAGGCCAGGTCCCTGGCACTGTGCAAACAGAGGTGAACACGCCGGCTTTGTGCCTGCTGCTATTGTGCCGGCTCTGACCTCTCGTGGCTCAGTCTGCTTAGATAATAACTGCTGTTCTGTGGGATGTGACATGTCCATCCCTCTTCTCACCTGCCTTGTGGACACAAGCCCCCAAACAGCTGCCAAATGGAGCTTACATGTATTTTGCTTTTGTGGCTTCTTGCATTGTTTGGGCTGAGCTGTGGAGAAAGCCGTGCGTTTCCCAACCAACTGGCTGCAAAGTGAAACCCTGTAATTTTGGGGGCAGAATTGACTTTGTTTCTCATGAAGGTAATTTGGCATTTTGCAGGAGTGTACAGGATAGTTCATGTTTCATCTGAATTAATGAAGCGTGCCCATTGATTTCATGTATATTTCTACTGAAAGCTTTCTTAATTATGAAAAACCCTAAATCTTTCATTTTTCTAAAAAGACATGAATGCTAAGAGGTTTTTATGATGAATTTTGAGAACCTTAATCTCAAGAAAAATGCAGTTTTTTATGTCACTTGCAATTGTCTTCCTGCCAGTATCAGTGAGTGCATTTTGGTTGAGCACAGCCTGCCATCAGCAGCCGAGGCTCTCCAAGGTCAGCGAGGAGCACAAGTCCTGCCCTACCTTCCCACTACATTATTTCCAGAAATAATCTTTTTGGAAAAACAACCTCCCATCCCATTTTTTTTTGGTGTTCCGTCTGTTGAGTTGCTGCAGAAAGATAGCGAGGAAGGGCTTTGTGACCAGCAAACCAAGTCTCACCACCACCCCACCAGTCTGTGTAGGTTAACCATGAGCCACAGCACAGAAAATAACTGCAGCAGTGGCTTGGCTTTTTAATGAGGCTAATACAAGCTCAGAAACCATCCTTAAAGATGCTCCATGCTCAGATGGCTCTGCTGTGACACACTGCCAATCCAGGAATAGGTAAACCTTAAGGCTGAAGGCACAGGTGCTTAAAATTTGGAGCAGGGCAGCATTGTGTCACTTGAGAGCAGATGTTGCCACAGGTAGAGTGGTCCTTGTCACCACCACCAATTGATGTATCCAGCCATGAAAAGGTGAGCTTCTGGGCAGGAGGTTAGGACAGGCAGCTGTAATCAATGTTAGGACTTTGAATCTAACAGGATGCATGAGATGCCCTCACAGATGGTGTATTTAAATGGGTATTCAGAAACAGGCTGAACATGGATTTTGGAGCTACTGTCCCCATTTGCTACCCACTAATACCCGCCCTCCACCTGACTGTAAGAGTAACGTGCTGAGTTTGAGATTCACATGACTGAGTCACCAGTTGTGGGTTGAAACAATATTCAGATCCAGAAGTCATTTATCCAAAATGAGCACCTGGATATTAAAGCATCATATGCGTGTTATATTTATCATCACTGTTGGCACACGTGTGTGACACATCATAATAGCAAAAGCAGGTTGTAGCAGCAGGTGGCACCTGGCATTCTCTCACATCAGTCACTTTTTCTGTTTTTCTGTGCATTTGGATTGATAGATATATTTTCTAGATAACTGGAATACTCTTTTTCAGAGAGGAAGCAATTTTTGTAATACCTTTCCTAGCCTCGTCTCTCTACAGTTTCCCTTTTTATCTGGGATGATTAAGATTCATGTTTCCTTCCTCCAAAAGTGCTTTCTAAGGTCCCTATTTACACATGATACAATATCGATGGGCTAATAATTAAGGCAGTGGTGTGATGCTATTTCAGGTCTGTTGCCTATTTATTTGAAGCAGCTGTCTACAAACGTGGGATGCGTGGTACAGAGGTTGCCATGGTTAAAAACCATGGTTTACTGATTGCTCAGTAAATAGTTACACAACTTTCTGTGCAAATTCCAGATAGCACACCAGAATTTCCTTGAGCAGTTTCAGTTAGGCACAAGCCTTCTCCCCAGTTCCTGTAACTGTACTGATCTTGTTTGCTTGCACACGCCTTTATGGAGTGAGGCGAGAAGAGAAGGAAATGTGCTACCAAGAAAGGACTGAGTTTGTGTTCAGCCCAGAGAGATGAGGACTGAGAAGAGGTGTGAAGCCAATCTCTGCAGAGATGAGAGGCCACTGCAAGGTAACTGGGAGTAATCTCCTGTCTCTGGTAGCTAGGAGAGGAGCACCGGTCTTCAATCGCTGCCAGGAAGAATCGAGTTAGGCGTCAAGGAGAAACTTTGTAATGGTAATGATGGCGAGGCAGCAGCCTTCAGAGGCTGTCAAATCTCCATTGCTGACGATCTTGAAGAGCAGATTAGATCTAGCTTTGGCAAGAATGATATACTGTAACTAATCCAGCCTTAAATCAAGGAAATGGGCTGGATGACCTCTTGAAGTACTTTGTAGCCCATAAGTCTCTTTATGCCATTAATACTTGGAGGCAGAGTCTGATTAAACTGTGGTATACACCAAATGCTGGAGCAGCTGCTATTTCTTCCCCTTCTAACATGGTGAGAGGACCTAGCAGGGCTCTGTGGGAAACAGGTTGCTCTGAAGGAGGGTGGTACTAATGTGCCTGTGCTATGCAAGTCTCAGCTTGGCTTTTCAAAGATGGCCATAGAGCCAGCAAGGAATGGCTGGGCTTTCCCAAAATTGTATCTAAGTGTCCACTGGAAAATCCCTCTCCTGTCATCTACAGCAAGTCTACACTTCTTTGCAGAGCACTGGGTGCCTGGCCAGTGCCAGCAGCATACTCATATGCTCGTCCTAACCAGGGGAATGCAGGTGCCCTGCATCCTGCTTTGTGTTCCCCTGTCCTGCACATCTCATCAAGGAGCAGGGAGAGCCTGGTCCTTATCACAGCTATTTTTTGTTTTCCATGAACCCACAGAATAATTTATTAAAAAATGTAAAAATGTTAACGTGAAAAAGGTGTCTTTTTTTCCACTTTCTTCCAAATGACATATGCTTCCATTTTCAGATGTGTCTTATTTGCGTTTGGTTTTCCAGATGTAAAACAGACCCATGGGGTCAGGCAGTACAGGTTTTCTATTTTTCACATCACTGCACCCACAGAAGGACAGAATTCGGTATCACTCACATTATGTGGGGGAAGAGCCTTCCTATTCACACTGTTTTCAAGAATGTAGACTTTTCTTGCAGGAATACTAAGAAACCCCTCTCATCTTCTGCTGCAAAGAGCTGCTGCAAGCTGGGGTAAAGCCGCAGACTGTGAATGGACACACTTCCCTGTAACATGTTCTTCTCTTTAAAATGGGAAAGCTGTGAAAAGCAAAAGTAACCAGTCAAGATTGCACACTGTAAAATGAATTAGCAGATAGCTGACTTCTTGAAATGGAAAGGGCTTGCTTTTCACAGGGCCTGGATTTACTTATCTGCCATGCAAGTACTTGCATAATAATAGCCAATCTGCATATGATAAATGAATAAAATGCATCTAAGTGTTGAGGGTGCAAAGAAAAACACTAAGCACTAGATATTTGGCTCTCTTTTATTTATCTCAATTGAAAACACCAGTGGAGGATCTGTGAGGAAATTAGTAACACTTACTGGAAGAGAAGTTTTTGCATGTGTGATGGCTTCCCAGATCCTTCCTAGCCACATTCTAGCCATATGTCTCCTGAAATGAGAGCCTGTCCTGTTCCCAGTGCTTTGCAGAGCTGGCTTTATATGCAGTCACCTTCCTTTCAAAATAACAATCCAAAGCTTACAGAGCTGCAAATTAAACAGCAACCTGTGTAAACCAGCATAGAAATTTTTCCTGAGTCTACAGATGATCAAAATGATATTGTTGGAGAGCATTATTTAAGCTCTCTCCTGTCAGCAGTTACTGTAATGCTCAGTAGCTGTGGTGCAAAATAGTTTGGGCAGATGTGTGGACCATGGCACCAATGAGCTCATTTGTGTGGCATGGGGAGAAGGGCAGCAGGGCAGCCAGGCAAGGCTGGGGAAAAATCCATGCCCATTCCTATCTCTGTGTTTTCCCGCTTCCCACAGCAAAAGATTTTGATATTGCAGTCAGTGCTGGGCTACCAGATCCGACATCTCAGCTGGCTATTTTTGCAGTTGCACTGATTATGGCAGTAACTAGAGGCTTGTGGTTGGTTATATCCCTTGTTTTTCCTAAGTCTCTGTTGGGTTTTGGAATCTCTTTTTAAGTCCTTGCTGCCAAATGTGGCTGAGCTGCTCTCTGCATCGCAGCCACGTAGCTTGGATAGATCCATCTCTAACGCTGCAGCCACTGCAGAGAAAGCTGAGCAGGAAAACACTGGGTCTTTGTTTCTGTCGTGGTGAGAGCCTCACCACCGGCTGGCTGCCCATTTCTAATCAAGCAGTAGACATGACAACATGACAGTTTTTGCCTTACTTAGCTCCAGCTCTCATTCCACTCAGAAAACACCGCAAAATGTGGATTATTCATACACTGATCTTGAAAGATGCAGCAATAATTATGTAAACTTCACATCAGCTGTACATGGTGTGTGTTGACTTTGTAGCAAAACAAACGCAGAAAGGAGGTAGCTGTTTTGTGGGACTCTTTCCCCTTTTGTCACTAGCCAATATCCCAGGCTGGCCTGATAGTCCTGAGGATGGTGTTTTGTTTTGAGAGGCTATGAAATTCTGCCTCTGAAGATCATAGACTAGAAAGAAGAGCAGATAGAGGCAAGTGAAGGACAGAGAAGAAAATCTTAGCAATTAACTCTTGTAAATATCATACCTGAAAAAGCTGTGCTCTCCCAATCAGGAAACTGACAAACCAGGTGAGCTAAGGGCCCAAGGAAAAATAGTTCAGTATTTAATATCAAATACTTGAAGTAGTAAATTAATAGCTTACCAGAAACTCCATCTGGAATACGTTTGCATTGCTTTTTAGATAATTTTCAACTGTGGATGTATTAATGGAAATTGTGATCTGTTTCAGGACAATTTACAAGCAGGCAAAAAGACTAAATTCAGCAAATTGATTCTTTGCTGCAAATAGTCCAACCGTAACTAGTTCTTCAAGATAAGGTTTTGAGTATTTCTCATTTCTGACTCAAATAAATGTGCTAGTGCACTATCACATTGTTTATCACCAGAAAGTTTGACTTTATAAATATTGAATCACAAAATTGAGATTGAATAAAATCTTATGCATGTGCAAAAAAGAGTCCTGCATCACTTGGACCCCCTCCTTTACTGCTCTTTCAGGGTGCCACACACTTCCTTGGAAAGGGGACAAGACTAGGTGAGCTCATCATAATTGAAACTATATCCTGTTCCACTTGGACTTCTTGCCTATGAGATAAATGCTGACATTCATTGTGTGTCCCTTGCTTTAATACTATGACAAAATGATTTTTTCAAATTCTGATTACTTTGAGAAGACTGGGGGGGTTGGATTTTTGCCCTACATGCACACTGAACCCTGCTGTTCCACTGCTGGCACCCAAGTGGCAATAGATTAACCAAACACTTATTCTGGGCTCACTGTCTCACAAGTCTGTAAGGACAGATGGGTTTTGCAGAAGGGGTTCCATGTGTGGTGTCACTTACCTAGTCTGTGATGACTTGCACCACACTCAACCCCTTGTTTTTTTTCTGCTCAGCAGGCAGTTTTGCCTTGAAGCTTTAAGGAGTAAGATCATTTATTGGAGGGCAGTTGAGTAGTATTTGCTTGAGGTGAAAGCCTGGTTTGGGGAAATGTAGCTGGTTTGGTCAAAAGTGTGAAGAATTGTTCTTGCCAGTAATGTCCTTAATGACCATTTAGAGCCAGAAGGGGACAAAAAGTGCAGCCACTGAAGCCATATATTTGTGCATCTAGGAGAGTCACAAAGTCACAGATTCAGTTTCCAAGTTCAGGAATAAAAAGTGGATGGTATGTCCATGACACATCCTTTTTTATCGTATAATGTCAAAATTTCAAACCCCTTTGGACAGGTTCAGCTTGATGGCAACATACTGTCTGACTTCTGTTGAACTGGATTTTAGTCAAGGAACATTATGTTTAGATAGAACACTGACAATAGTTGTCTTGGCTGGGTTAGTAGTTACATATAAATGCATTCTCTCATGCTCCTACAATATTTGCATGTCTCTGTTTGCACTGCTGGCTGTGTTCAAAGAGACCTTAGGGCTGCAGTGTTGTGGGGAGGAATAGACCAGCCAGTTCTTACTCAAAGGTCAAGCTTAAGTCATGAAGGACTATGATTTTCACTAACTTTTATCCCACTTGCTGTCCCCTTTTGGAAGCCCATGCCCAGAACCAGACCTGCTGATGTTCTGTGAGCCTGCTCTCAGCCCCAGCACCAGTTTTGGAAACAGTTCACCTCCCTATAGAATTGTCACTTGGCATTGGTTTGGGTTTTTTTCTCCCTAGGCTTTCCAAATGTACTAAAGGGTCATTAAGACAAATGGCAAACATTTCTCCTTTTCTCACATCTGTCAAAACTTCAAAATCTACTTTCATGACATTTCACATAGCATTTTTTTACATACCACTCAAAGAACATGGAATCCTAATGAGTCTTGCTTCCATCATTTTCATCTGCCCGGTTCTGCTGTCCCGGTATAATAAATTAACAAAAGCTGGGGGAGGTTATGTAACAAGTGATATAAACAGTTGTGGAGTGGAAGGAGAGGGAAAGAGAATTAGGCTGGTACCCTTATAGGGTTTGAAGATGCTTTTTGAAGGAAGCAGCTATACATTCCTACCAGGAGGGCATCGTCCTGAGCCCCTGAGCAGAATGTTTCCTCAACCCACAGACGAGGAGGCTGAGTTGCTCAATAGTAGAGAAACTATGTAAGACTGAGGAGAAGCTTTGCATTTCCAGTGTTAGGAATTGAAAGGGGACTTTATTTTTGGTCATTAATTTAAAAAGTAATTTGTTGTTTCTGCAGTTACAGACTTGGCTTGCAAATGTTAACTGATGTGCTTGCTTTCACTGTTCGTAAATGTGTTAATGGGAGATTGAGGGTACTGCTTTTTCACATCAAACACAAAAGGAAAAATATACCAAAATTAGCTTAAGTGCCTCCTTTATGGAGGAAAGAAAAGCGGACAGTCATTTTTTTAAATTCAAGGCTATGATGTCAGTAGTGCTGGCAGCTCAGGTTCTTCCCTGTTAACCACTACAATGCAACAAATAGTAGTCACCTCCTCCACCATCTTCTGGATTGGGGAAGGACATCTTCAGATGGACTGGCTGACCTGAAATAGCGTGGATAACAGCAATGTAATTAACAAGATTCCGAGCAAATCTCTATCAGTTTGTTAAAAGCCACCCATGAGCAAGAGACTGACTTTCTATATGAGGCTCTCCTAGCAGCATTCTAAAGCACTCAGGAATTATATGGGATTTCTGTAGCCAGGATTTTTATCTTGGTTACAGGATACCAGCAGCTATAGTTGTTGTACAATGGTTGTGTTTCCATCTTCAGGATACAAACTAGTCCATTTGGATACAGACTGCATTGTTAATTTTGCAGAAAACGTGGAACTCAGGGTTGGTACTACCCAAATTAACAGAAATAAACTGATAGTGTTTGTATTCAGGATAGAACACACAATCACTGAAATACTCAGGGAATAGCCTTTAGGTGCTGATCAGTCATGTAGTGTTTCTGCTTTGGACCAGAAGTACTATCAGAAAAAATCAGACCTACCACTACTGTCCATGCTACCAAACCAGCCAATAAAGAAGACTACATCTTTTTAGATCCTTGTAAACTTGTTTCAGTTTTAACCTGGTGTGTCAGGACCCGTACACACACACACACACACACACACACACACACTTCTATGCATTCATTTGTTATAGCTCTAATGCACCATGTCCAGCCAAGCAGTGCAATGTGCTGGGTGGCAACGTGGCACTTCCCCTTTGTGCTCCTTCACAGTAGGGCAGGAGGCCATCACCTCCGGGTGACTTCCAGCCTTGTGGGACTGCTGCTGCCTTACAGTCCCTGCCTGAACCACCACAGCCATTGTACATGGCCTCACAGGTCTGCTTTATATGAGACCTGCAGCCCTCTTCCTGCCTGAGATGTGATACATAGACCAAATTACCTTTCAGTGCCTACCCTGAAGTCAAAGTTCAGCTTTCTCCCGCAGCATCAGCCAGCGGGAAGCCTGGATAATAGTTTGACATGGTAGGTGTCAGCACAGAGAAATGTGCTTCTGCCTCAGTACAGAGCCTTATACAGGTTTCCTAATATATTTTCAGAAAGTTTCCAGATGAAGCAGATATGGCAAAAAACTGATGAAAATTTGATTGCACTTGCAGCAGGGGAACAGGAAGAGGAAGATGGGCTAATGTGCTTCAGAGAAGAAGATCGTCCAGGAGGAATGCTGACGGGTAGTTACCTGCCCTACTTTTACCTTTCATGTTGGATGCTATCTTTTACTAGATTGCCAAAATCTTCATTCATGAAAATAGGAGCTTCAGAGCACTCAGACTTCAGCAAATCAGTGTGTATTTGGGGAGCCTAAATCTGAACTAAGAAGAATAATTTTGTGCTTTTCATACCACTGGCAAAATGTAAATTTCATTGGTGCAACGTTCACTCATTATCGCTGAATCAAAGAGCAGTCTCAGTTCCTGCTGGCATCCTATTTAGCAGAAAAATAAAAGTCTCTTCTGTTGCAGACATACATTGCTGTGTGAATGGATGATGCTGCCTCAATCTTCATGTCTCACATTCGTGTTGATTAGCTGGCCTATTTTAGGACTGTTTGCATTATGCAATAGGCTAGTAAAATCATTAGTGTGCAAATAAAAATAGGTCTTTACCTTAAGAATTAAACACGTAAAACACGTGATTAAAATGACAGAGGTTTATAGGAATGGGAAAACTGCATGAACTAGGTGAAACACCAGGGTTTGAGGTAGATGAGCTACACTGGAGATAAATGACAGGCTGAAGCACACAAATGAAAATAATCAGAACTCCTGTGTAAAGTGACGCTGATATATTCTGAATGTCACATTGCACTGCACAGTGCTACGCTCGCTCCAAAAAGGATCTTTAATTATAGTTGCTCAAGCCTTAAAATCACAAATCTCAAAGTGTAGAGGTGAGCACCATTTAAACTGCATAAATCTTGTTACTGAAGATGCAAATGGGAAGTTCAGCTCCTAGATAATTAGCAAGACTCACCTCTGATATTTAATTATCTATGCATCTATGTAAGGCTAGGAGTTTATTAAACCATTATCCTTATAAAATACTACTTTCTGGTTTTTCTTGCTTTTCCAATGCTTGTAATATCAAATTGCTTTTGGTTGTTTTTTTGCTTATGAGCCAGTTACCTGTTCTTCCCATGTTGCTGTCAAGGGTGGCAACCTGTTCTAGAAATCTCCTCCTAATTATCAGCCCTTCCCAAGGATCTGCAAATGAGGGCAACACCTGCCAACTGAGTTCAGCAGTCCCTGTGGAGTAGGAGCACCTCACATGGGGTCAAGGAGGTAGGAATGAGGGCACTTTGGAAGTTTTGCCACAGGGGTTGGGATGGCGGCATATCAGCTGTCCGTTGTAATTTGGCTGGCAAAAATGACTTTGGCAGCTTCGTCCTCTCCTTCCCGTTGCCTGTCAGAAAGAGGACCCATCCCCTCAGGCATCACTAGAGAAATCCCTTACTTGGATATGGATAAACAGGGGAAATGTTCAAGCCAAAACTCAGTTCCTGAATTAAATGAGGGAACTCTGCCCATGGTAGTTCAAGTGTCCTAGAGAGTGCAACCTGGGCCTTTGTTGGCTTTGTAAACTGCTGGCCTAGTCTCTTAAGCTAAAAATAAATCTTTCCTTGAGAGCCTTTCTCCCACACCTTTCTTTTCAGGAGCTGGCATTGAATAAAGTAAGAAAGAAAACAAACCAAAATGGGGCAGAGTTTCAAGCGGAAAAACTGAAAAGCCCTCTTGAGCTGTGGCCACACACAGTCACACGCTCTCAGCTGTCCTGGGATCCTGCCCCTGCCAAGTCTGCTGGCCACTTTTCTGTGGTTGTTTTCTTTATTTTAGACAATACTGATGCATTCATTAGTAGACCCCTGAAGAATGATTTTTAGATCTGATATCACTTCAGTCGCCAGTTTTCTTTCACACCCTCCTACGCTTTTTCTTTGCCAGCCATTCCCAGAGGAAATGGGTTAGTTGGTGTAGGGCTGCAGAGGCATTGCTGTGCTGCCAAAAGTGCTTCGGTACTTTGCAGACAGAATCTCCAGGATCATCTGTCTAAGCTGCTCTCCCAGGATGCCTCCTTGGTCGTTCTGCAATTCCCTGTTTGTCCGCCATTCTTCAAAAGGCAACTCACCTCTGTGCAGGCGAGTTCTAAAAATTCATTGGCATCTTGAGGAATGGCCAAATTACTGCCATCTTCAGCAAAACTCATCATCTGCTTAGGAAAGTTCAAGGGATGAGTGTGTTGATTTAGAGGCATTGTGGCTTTACAAAACATGTTTTGCAGTTATGAAGAAATTAATAGCTGTCACAAGTGATGATTTAGCCAACAAAAAGGTCCAATTTCCTTAAATAAACTATGAGCAACAAAAATCTGTGACTGGCTCAATTCTGTGGTTTCCTTCAATATTTATTGAGGGAAAAGCATGAATTAAAAATGAAAATAATTTACTGCTAAATTAAACTAAACTCAACTGTTTTCTTGGCAGATTGACGTGAACAGATTTAAAAAAATGTACTGGCAAAAACTGAAGTGGCAAGTTAGTATTAGGAATTAGTAACTTTTCCTAAACACAAATAAGATATTGAAAAGTACATGAAATGTGAGGAAATAAATGCTTGTCTAGTATTATAGTACCCTACCACATTCCTTAGAATCAGAGGATAGGGTTGTCAAAGGCCTTTAGACTTATATTCTCAAGAACAGCTTAATGTGTATGCTACAATTTACTATTAATGAGCAAGAATGTGGTATTTCAAATGTACTATGTTACAGAGAGGTAGATGTTTTGAAAAATGTGTGGTAGCTGTTCAAAAGTGGATGGCTGTCCCCCCTGCACAAGGTAGAGTAACTGAACTGTTTACTCCCATATTCCTTTACAGTGAAACCCACTTCTTTGTGGCTTCTGAATTTTAGATGAAACAGTTCTTTCATGGAGAGGGAAAAAAAACAAAACTCTTGTTTGAATGTCTGCTTTGGTAAAGCATTGGCTTTACTCGTCACCAGTGATAGGTGTTAAAAACTCCAGGGAATCATTTTGGATGAACAGCATCCCAGGATTCATCCACATCTCTGTCTCTGTGACCAATGCATGGAATTTTTTAAGAATTAATTTAATTTTATTTAGCTAAAAACCTTCTCTGCACCCACACTTGGAGTACTGTGCAGCAGAGTAACACAAGAAATGGCTTCTCTCCTGGACAACCAACAGTTCCTTTTAGTTGAGAAACCTGCAGCTGTTCATAAGCTTATGCTCTCTCCATCTCACTTCCTCTTTTTAAAATTTAAATATCTTTCTTCTCTTCTAGTACCAAAAGAAAAATTCAGTCAGAGCTGAGTCTCCACACAAAATACAAGAGGTTTGCTGGAGTCTCCTGCTGTGCAGGGAAGAAGCATCAGCTGATTGATCCGCTACGTCATTTTCTCTTCTCCCAAGATTTCACAGCCTTAAATGTCTTTTGTCTGTAAAGATCCTAAAGCAGGAGTAAATATGATTGAGGTTTTACACTGGAAGACAAAAAAAAAAAAAAAGTAAGCTTTAAGAGAAAGCTATGTGCGTGTGAAAGAAGCATTAGCTGGATTCATGGGTGTCATTTTTGGATTTGAGAACATACTAGCAATTTTGCAGGCCTGGGGGTGAGAGGCTTCGCGTGTCTTCCCCCTTCTTTCCGATGGGTCTCAATTTGCCACGTTTATGTCCTTTTTATTTGGAAAATGCTTGCTGCTGTGTGTGCTGCACATGCCACGCTGCATCCTTGCAGCCACGGTTCTTTGTGCTCGGCGTTTGCAGATGGATGGCTTTTTCCATCATACATCATGGCTGTGACAGCAGACTGATGATCTACAACTCCAAGCGCTGTAGCTCTGATGATGTGGCTGTGGCTGTAGTAATAATGTGGGCCCACTCCTGGGACAGCAATGCTGCACGGCTTTTTTTTAAAGGTGAGGCAAAAGGCTTAAATCCCTTCTTGTTTCTGATCTGTCTCCCTCCCCAAAGCTGTTTCAAGTCCCAGATCAATGGGGGAAAAAAAAATTAATCCGTCTTCCGTGGAAATATCATCACTGGTATGAGAGAGCTCACTGATTTAGATGCGGGAGAGGATATCACAAAAGCAAGCTTTGTAAATACAGATTTGGGCAGAAATGCAAAGGAAAGCCTGACTTTTGGATCTCTTACCATGGCAGGTAAATATTGTCATATTGGAAGCAGAACACACTGTTCTTTTCTATAGCTGCAGTTTGATTGACCCTTGCAGTTTTTCCATAGGCTCATATCTCCAGTGTTCATTAAAACTCCAGCTCCTGGAAGCCAGTGAGTTCCACATCTTCCCTAAGTAAATAAACATTACTTTCTTCAAAAGGAAAAGTAAATTCTTCAAATTGTGACATCAGTTACTCATGGAGGTTCAGAAATAAAAAGGTCACAGAAAAAAAAGCACATTTTATTTTTACAATATTTCCTGGGTTTTAAACAATTCTGCTGATTTAGGTTTGAGTCATGATGCTTGATCGCTTGGGGATAGCAATGAAACTGAATTTAGATCCTCACCTGGCACTGGCTCTCTCTCCTTGTGGGCTGGCTTCTGCTGGTGCCAAACTGGAAGCCAAACTCCTTTCTCTCCATCTCCCAAGTGCATTAACCTGTTTTTAGCAGGCTGGATGGCCCCAGCTCTAGGACTGCCTGTGTGCATACAGACCCCTGTCCCCACTGCTCTCCCTGCCAGCCAGGCTACATGTGCCTGTCGAAAACTCCACCTTTATCCAAAGTTCAGAGAAGTGAAAGAAGACATGTATTGACTTCAGCAAGGTTCAATTCAAGCCCAAGCTTCATCAATCACATGAAAGTTGAGAGTACTGCCTGTGCACACTGATAGAAACAGTGCAATGTGCTTTTTTGTTCAGTTGTTATAATTATTGTTCTATTTTTTGTTATTTCTGTTTTATAAAGCACAGATATCAGCTAACACTGAAGGGTTTTTAAAAGTGAATTCATAATTGATATCTTGAATCAGTAAAGTAATTTAATCTTTTCCCTGGGATGTGAAACAAAAAACTACACTGGTAGAATATCTGCTGGTGTTAATCAATGGACAACTCTTTGCAGAGGACCTTATGCACATGTGGCACTAAAAAGGAAAATTCATCACAGGTGATCTGACCCTCAGCTCTGGCTGAGGGAGAGAGGAATGTCCTGGCATGTCCTGTACACAAGCTCCTTGCATGTCCTGGCATGTCCTGTACACAAGCTCCTTGCTTTGGGAAGTTCCTGTCCTAATACTGTAGCAGGAGTACAGAAAAGATAAAAGACAGAGTTTATTTGCCAATGAAGCACATTGCATCTTGTGGTAACTTACTTCAATAAACAGGGAGAGTTCACTGAACAACACTGCATTGGTTGCCTATGGTGAAGATGAAACCTGCTGTGTTGTGTGTCTGCTCCAGAGGAGTCAGATTTCTTCTAATCTATTTCTTCTAATCTATCTGGTTTACAGCTCCAAGGCTACTTCCCTGTTGCCCACAGCTGGTGCAGGTCAAGCCTTGTCCAAAATGTCCATGCACAACCTCAGAGAGTAACTGGGGATGTGTAGCAGCCATATTATTTCCATGTGTCATCTGGGGACTGGACAGAAAGACCAGAAACTGCCTGAGTCTGGCAGCTATCCCCAAGTGTGTGGCACAGCCAGGCATGAGGGGGACCAGCTGCAAGGCTGTCACTCCCCATCCCTGGTGAGAAAATGCAGTTGGGAACCAAGGACAGAGTGCTTGGCAATACCCATCGATACTGACCCTGCTGCAGCAAAAACTCTGCCCTGTCACTGAGATACTCATACCTGAATAGTTTCTAGCCCTCCCATGTAGTCTGTTCTTTCTGGGGTGCCTTGTCGTACCCATGATCTTTCAGGAGAGAGGAGATCCCCAGTGGGTTATCCATGGTCTCTAGCCTGACTACCACTGGATTTCTTGGGTGGTTTCCCCACTGCCTCTGGGGGCCTGGTCACTCCTGGCATCTCTGCAGTGCTGGCCATGGTCTCTGCTTCTTTGGCAGATTGCTCCATTTGCTGTTTTATCGCGGTGAGTTTTCCTTAATATTTGATCTAATTTTTGCCTACTGGACTTAAAATCCATTCCTTACTTTCTGTCCTCTCTGACTAATGAGAATTGGTCCCAGTCTTCTTTATAATGCCTTTTAACATGATTCTGGACAGTTATGTGTCCCCTCAGCCCTCTCTTCTGCATCCTGGACATGCCTTTCTCTCACAGGTCTTATTTTCTAAATCCTTTATCACCTCTGCTACTTTTCTGTGAGCTCTTTTGGATTATTCTTTAAAAATAAAATGCTCCCTGCAGCAAAGGCAGCGCTCTATTGCTGTGTGCTATTGCCTCTGTTGCTGAAGAAGAGCAGCACAAGCAGCATTACCATCTCACCTGTTTTTCCCACAGCTCTGCTATTAACCATTTTATTGCTGGAGCAGATTGTCCAGCTGGCAGCTTGTCCCACATGCAGGTTCATGTAGGGTTTGACTGGCTGGGTGTTCAGCCAGGAGTCATATTTATGAGTTCCTGCAAGGCAGATACTGCTTTGCAGGCAGAGCCCAATCCCTGCCTTCAGGCTTTGGAGAGCACTGGGGAAAGTATTGCAATCTAGGAAAAATACTGCCCCAAAGAGGCTCAAGGGAGTGGGTGGCTCCAGGAGTTGGTGGCCCTGCTCCTGCAGGGGGGGAGGCTGGCCACACCGGATGCCAGCCAGGGCAAACCTGGTAGTTGTGCCAATGCCTCCCTGGCATGTCTCCAAGGTGGCAGGGCTGCAAGGCATGGCAAAACTTTCTGCCTGTGGCTGCTGGCAGGGAAGTCAGCCCCAAAAAAGCACCTGCAAGGAGAATTCCCATGCTTCACAAAGCACTGCCACCCAGTCGCGGCCGTGGTGCCCAGCAAAGGCCATCTCGGCTGCCTGCATGCTGTGTCAGTCAAAGAGCAGTGCTGCTGGCACCTCTCTCAGGGGCTTACTGGTGACCTCTGGATACCACAGCAAAACAACACTCTTCCCAGAGTTTTCTGTTGCCGTGCTACTGTGGTGCATTTCATTATTCCCTATGCAGAACATTGACTTTGTTGACTCTCAGCATATTTCTTCAATTTATCTCCTAAACACTGTCGTTATGCTTCAATCCTGTCCTCCTTGATATTTGCATATCCTCCTTGGTTTGAAGGATACCTAAATGGGGGCTTGCTCTTAAAAACACGGACAGATTTGCATGTCTGACTATGCCAAGAGCTGCTAATGAAAATACCAATGAGCATGGGGGAATAAACTTGCCACCTGTGGAGTCTTGTTTGGCATCCTCATTCAGCCTAATAAAGAATCATTCATGTTTAATTGCTACATTTGATTGTTTAATTACAGTTATTTTACATGCCATCTTGTAGTTTTGTCTTGGCTTTAGACACTATCTGCCACCTTACTCTTTTTAAATAGCGAATTATACTATAATAGAAAATTATTTTGGTCAAATAATTAGAACTAGGTCTTTAAATTTTAATCAGAATGTTTTAAAAAATATGCTCAGAAAATTCTTTCTGGTTGATGTTGCAGTATACGTTCAAATTCAGGCTTTTTTATGTGCAACAGGAATTATAATAATAACTCTCTCAAATGCTCTTGCATGGCCACAATATGAGTAGTCTCATCTTCTCACTGAAGTTTTATCAAATTATGTTTACTTTGTTTAAATGCCAATTCATTTTAACCACTGCTAGATGTTTCTGTACAGGCTTAACTTGGCATAAAATTAGTTTATTGCAGGTTCACTTAGCTGGACAAAGTTCTGACTTCAAATCAATACAGATCTATCTGAAACTTCAATAAGATGTTCTGCTTGCAAACCTGGCACCTGTATAGCTAAATGAATGGAAAGAAAACCAAGAAAGCTCTTCTGCTTCTTCAGCTGTGTCTTTTTGATGCTCTCATCCTGTAATTAAACAGAGAGAAGGTACCTCCCAGTGCAGAACCCTAGGGCAGACTCTCGCCTTGGTGGCTGGTGGGTTTCTCTCTGCAAGACAGCCTCCCTGAACTTTATTGTCAGAGTTGATGACTTTTTTGGGTTAACGATGGACTTGTCCTGGGCAAACTTTCTTCATGCACTCCCCAAAGGCAGTCAGGCTCCAAACCACCTACCCCTGCCTTTCTCTTACCTTTGAATAGGCTGAGCTCCATTTTAACTAATGTGCTTAAGGACTTCTTTCAGGAGCAAACACCTGCAGTTTATTTCTTTTATTTCTGCAAACTGGACTGTGTTCCCCACAGGGCAGACATGAACAAATGGTGAGCAATTCCCAGCTCCTCTCTTTGCCACCCAAGCAGGGTGAAAAGTCACTACCCTGCCCTGAGCTCCTCAGGTTTTCTTTCTGATCTTGTGCCTTGGCACATGTAGGCTCCCTGCTCCCAGACTGCCATCCATCTTGCTGGTACATGCAGTTGTCCTTTTTGGTCTTTTTATACTAAACTACCTGGCATTTAGTCAGTCACCCTTCCCACTAAATTTCTTCTAAAAAAATTCTGTAGAAGCAGCTGAAGAGATGCCCAGGCCATTTGAAGGTCTGTGCTTTCTATTATCTTTGCCTTGAAACTTATGTTCTTTCCAAATCTTCACCCCAGCAGCTGACATCCTCAGACTTTCCAGACCCTCTTCCCTTGGGCAGCAGCATCATTCCTCAGTGTGGCACCATCTTGTGTGCCACAGAATGGAACCACACAGTGCTCCTCCCCTCCCACATTCAAAAATAAAAGACCAGGTGACTGCAAGTACCACACATTGTGTCTTTCTCACCAGACAGAAATTTCTTCAATGCTTAAGCTCCCCTATTGCACAAGAAAAGACAAGTGACTCTTTGTATGCCCTAGCAGCAGCAATGGCAAAGGATGCACTGATTCCTCTTGGATTGGGCTACAATGAAACATGGCAGCTTTGGGAAAACTGCCCATCACAGTACTCTGCCTTTTGATGCTCATGTCTCTTAATTTTAGGCACCAGAGTGATTTTTTACCTGGGGCATTTCTATGTAACTAATATAGGCACAAGAGGAGGGAGGTCTCCCTTTTACCTTGCTTTCCTTCCTGCTTTTCTGTTCCCTGAATCTGTCTTTGTGCTGGTTGCCCAGGTGCTATGCCCATCAAGAAGGGAGGCAACTCTCTCAGACTGGTTTTTGAATGTATTGTTTAATAGCAGAAAACTTTAGAATGACAGCATTGGTGCCCAGAACTTAGCAAAAAAAAAAAAAAAACAAAAAAAAAAACCCAACCCGAAAAGTCAACTATCAAAACACATAAAGAATGAATAAAGAAAAACTAAACAAAAACCACGCACATGTTGGCGGAGGCCGAAACCGCCGT
>VZRH01003715.1:20083-30336 GCA_013397555.1 Urocynchramus pylzowi | reverse complement strand
GGCTCACAAAAATAAAAAAAAAAAAAAAAAAAACCAAAAAAAAAACCCAACCCGAAAAGTCAACTATCAAAACACATAAAGAATGAATAAATTCAGGGCACTGCACTGTCTGAGGGGTCTTCAGAAGAAAGAAAGAAAATAAAAAAAAAGAAGGTAAGGGAGCCAAAGAGCTGCAGGATGGTTTAATGATAGTTGTTTACCTCCTTGGAGGCCCTAAGGGATTTCCCTTTTTTCCCTTTGGACGCATCTCAAGCTTGTTCCAAATAAATTCTTCCCCTGCATTTTTTTACCACTGTCTTGCCTTTCCCCTTCTCACCTCATACAGTTAAGAAATGATGAGCCACCTGAGTGCCTTTTTTCAGGATAATTTCAGATACTTCTTTCTCAGTTAAGATTTTTGAAAAGATCAGGCTCATGTACTCAAATCAGTTTGAAGTGCTTTGCAAGGATGTGGCACAGGAATACTAAATCATTATTCAACATTTGACCAGACATGAAAATAATCTGCATTTATAACTAGTTTCTTAAAATGGACAGCGTAATTGCTGAAATACAGAATAAGAAGGTAGGAAACAACTACTATTTCCACAGACAAGGAGCATCTTACTGAGACAAAGCTACACTGAAACAGGCAATTTTCAGTTCTTTTCAGCAAGCTTTCTACATCCTTTCTTGCCTTTGCACACACAGAAAGCCAATTTTCCATGTCCCTACTACAGGCAAAATGGGGCAAGATTTTAAAGATACAGCTCCACTACATTTGACTGCAGCAGACTAAAAGAAAAATGAAGTTCAGCACTTAACTGATCCCTCCGCAATATTTCAGAGTAAATTAAAAATCAAAATGTCAAGAGGTTCAATATGTCAGTGGGCCTTTTGACAGAGCAGCCACTTTGAAGCCTAAATGGGAAATGTGCTCTTTTTGAAAACTAAAACCAAATGTGTGCAGCTGCTGCTCTGTTTCAAAATTTAGGCCCTTCATCTT
This sequence comes from Urocynchramus pylzowi, assembly GCA_013397555.1. Taxonomy (NCBI): domain Eukaryota; kingdom Metazoa; phylum Chordata; class Aves; order Passeriformes; family Fringillidae; genus Urocynchramus; species Urocynchramus pylzowi. The sequence goes on along the minus strand of VZRH01003715.1, from coordinate 29,351 downwards.
TGTATTTCTTTTGCACTAAAATTAGCAAAATATTCTGGCTGCTGTTTTACTTATTCTCAGAGCAGAAAGATTCCATTTCACAGAACTGTTGTTTATTAGGATGGTTATTCTTCATTATCTACATTAAGGTAAAATCTGGGAATCTCACAGTCTGCCTTCTTTCACTGAGCAACACTATATTTACTGCCCACGATGTGTTTATCTTTGCCTGGCCATCAGCAAATCATTCTTTGTTTTGCCATCTCGGTTTGTATTTGTAGAACAGGAAAGATAATAAATGATAATACTTACCTTCTTCACAAAGATGTGGTGAAGATTAATTAGCCCTTGTTCATACAAAGATTGGCAATAGTGATCTGCAGGTTTGCAAAACCTGAAGTGATTGCTATCGCTGCTTTGCTTGACAAAGAAGCACAGTCAAGGACAGGAGCTGGTGCCACTGCATCATTTACAGGACAGATGATATATGTGGCCTTGAAGAAAACTCCCCAAAAACATCTGCATCTGTACCTAAAACTGGAAGGAAATGCATATGAGGACATGCAGAAGTTGGGTTTGCAGAATGATGCTTGCAGGATAGTAAAGTGGCAGCCTTATCCCTTTGCATCACAGCAAGAGCAGTGCTCCCATCTAGCTGTAAGGTCTCCTTGGAGCCTGCAAGTGCAGTTAGCTGACACAAGCAAGGGTGTCCGGGTGTCATGAAGACATTTACCACCTCACAGGGCTCCCAGCCCCATCACAGAGGCCACAGACATGGGGCTCAGCCCAGCATTAGGCCGGTGCTCTGCCCTGAGGCAGAATTTGGTGAAGCTCAGAACTTGCTCAGAACAATGCTGGGAGCAAAAAGCTGGATTTGAAGATGCTCCCTCCTGCCCAACAGTCTGCTCCTCACCTGGCCACATGCCCTCTGTTCTCAGCCAGGCAGTGTGGGCTGACATGGACTTTACCCTAGAACCCACCTCAAGCAAGGTGCTCCTTTGCCACTTTGACCACGGCACTCCGTGCTGGGTCTCCGTTACCCAGCAGCAGGAACCCACTGCCCCTCACTGCAAACACTTCAGTCTGCTGGAAAAGGCATGTGGGCAAGCAATCCAAATTGCACATTCAATAACCTCCTGGAGTGCATTAAACTCCTCCCTCCTGAACTTTGCATTGGAGGCAGTGATGCACTCAAGCCACGAACATCTTCCCTGCTGGTCTCTGCGTACATGTGCTGTGCTCTGGTAAATCGACACCTTTGTTGCTCAGCCTGCTGCATTAGTGAGATCCATGCAGGCTGTCTAGTCAGCAGGTTGGGCTATTTTCATAGTGATGCATCTGCTGTGGAAAGCATTTTTCTCCACAGCTGCCCAATTTGTTCTCTAGGTGCTTTGGAGCACGGCTGGCTTTCAGTCTGAGCTTGCTGCAGGTGGGACTGTCTCTGTACAAAGTGGCTGAAGGCTGTGCCAGCTTTGTCCTACACCTACCCACTGTTCCCCACAGCTTTCCTTCCAGCTCTCACTTTTTGCTTTCCTCAGCTGTTCCTTGCCACCCTGACAGCTGCCTCTGCCCTTCTGGGCCACTGCAGTACCTGTGGCAAGGAGGAGACGTGTCCAAAATGCAATGAAATGACGCAGAAAATGTGGAACTCCCCCGGGTCAAAGCGTGGGCTGTGGCTGCTGATGGCAGTGACCAGCAGCTAGTGATGGCCAGGTTTAGGCACTGCAGGTTTCTGACAATCCCAGCAGATGGGATTTCTGTGGCTGAAGCTTCGTTCCTCCTGCAGCCAAAGTGGCATGAGCCATCAGTTGGAGACGGCTGTGGAAGATACTGGTCCTTGCATAACTGGTGACTGCTTTTGTAAAGTCATCTGGTGACATCTGGGTAAATTTTGGAGGGTAATGTTTCTGATTTGCCTGAGATCAAAGCATACTGTTGAGGACAGGTGAATTAAGCAGATGTGTGAGATGTGGGATAATGATACCACAGTTACCAGTGCTGACCAACAGGTCCCCAGAGCAGATGGCTGGTCCATCCTTGAACGACTGGGTATTACAGGGACCCTCAAATCCCAAGACTTTGCTGTGTGCTTCTTTACTTACATCTCTTACTGCATAGCTATGTCAGCAGTGCACTTGCTCCTCTGTCAGCCCTGTACAGACTACAGCCATCTGAAAAAAAAAAAAAATGCAGCCAACACTGACTGGTTAGCAACTCCTTCCAGATTGTAACAAAAGCGGGACTGATAAAACTTCCATATTCTGTAAATACATAATTCCTAGCAAGGCTTTTTTAACAGCAGAGATTCAGTTGCTATGGTGGACTTGAGGTCAAAGTCTACAGGTTAGATTGTGCAAAGCCAAAAATTCAAGCTGTGGGATTTCACCTCCATTTAGTGGTGTGGGCTGAAAGGAAGGATGTGTTTGGGGCAATTTGCATTGCAAAGTATATGCAGGTGGCAGTGCAATATGTTATTACTGAGATTAGAATTTACACTTATAGCCCAAATTGAGATTGTATTTGTCTGAGAAATGATGGTACCCTGGAAAAAAAAAGCTAAACATCTGCTAATTTAATATAGACTGCGTCCAGTAAATATCCTTTTGGTTTCCTATTTCCAAGTAAGATTAATTTTCTGATCAAAGAAAATTTGATCAGAACTGCATAGACAGCACAATAGCAGTGATATTACATGGCTTGAGGATATGTGTTGTACCTTTGAATCTCTACAGGAAAGGCAGCCAGGAGGGGATGATGATGGCTTGTGGTAGAAGCTCTGCAAGAAATAATAACTCCTCTTTGGTTTTGGAAAGGAGTTATTTTTATGTATTTCTTTCCTGCTGTCAATCAGAGAATTCCTTTCCTCACTTTGAAAGCACAGACAGTTTTATGACTGTAAAACTCTTGGGATGCCTTAGTTGAACCCTGTGCTAGTTACAAGTATTAACATTTTGGTTTCTTTTATAAAGTCCAATAGGGATGAACAGTACCACACCATCATTTTGGTGTTATAAACTATGTTAACAAGATTAATCTCCATTCTCACATGTTTCTGCCAAAGTACAGTCTCCATCTCCTTCCCCTCCCACTTCCACCTGATCTATTGATCTATTCCTGATAGATCAGCTTTTGCCATCACAGGTAGCATCCCACCCACACAAGTTCTGAGTGGTTTCTGGTTAGCCTTTACCAGTAATTTTGCAGTATTGCCTTCCTTGCTCTTCTACTGCCATACATTAAATATTCAGTGCTCCACAATGCTTGTTAACTCCATGGTTCGCTACTAATATCTGAGTCTGAATGGAGACATCTTACTCTGAGTATTCCCAGCACCATCTGCTGCCTTTCTTTATTTCCATTTCTAGAAATGGTTTTTGCTGATATCTGAGAAGCCAGGGAGGAATCTAGATATGGTTGACACAAATACCAGAAAACATTTGTCTGTTTGTCTTGTGCACTAATTAGTGCAGACTTGGTCAAAAGTGTTCTGAACTTTTTTTATTTATTTTACTCATTTCTATAGCATCTATCACCATGACAGCAATGTGCTTCAATGGCAGGAAATTAAAACACATAATGCGGGCGGCTCAAATGCAGAAGCAAACAGAAGAATTTTGCACAGAGTCCTCAGTGTCGCTACGGTCCTGCTTTGACAGACAGCTTCTCTTTCTGCAGGGAAAAAAAGATGTTTTGTTTGTTTCAAATTCCCTTCTCCCTTGCAAGCGTAAACGTGAAATTATCTTCCTCTGTTGGGATGTCTTATTTATTTTCCTGCTAGTGGCTGCAAAAGCAGATGATGTTTAATTATTTGGAGGTTTTCATTCACAGCTTGGACAGTTCAGCATGTGGATCATGGGAGGACTGGTGCAGACTGACCTGTGCTGTTGAGGCGCAGCCTGGTCTGAGTAGCTCAGTGCCCCCATGGCCAGACTCTGTCCCCCCACAGCTGCCCAGGCTCCGCCAGAGCTCCTTTCCGAGCCGTGTCAACAGCGTCTTGATTCGCTTTGTCCTTTGGGGCTGTGCTGGAGTTTGGGGGTCTCTGCACATGGGCAAGAGGCAGAATGCCATCTCAAGGCTCCCGGGGTGCAGCACACTTCTCTGGCAGGAGCAGGTGGAAGGGCAGCTGTCCAGCTTGCTCCCATGCACCAGGCTGCCTGCTTGGCCAGGCAGCAGGGCTGGTGAGAGGTTTCAGCAGCCAGGAAAACCTGCTGAGCAGAGCAGAGAGGCAAAACCTGCCCAGTTAAAGGGTGAGGCCGAGCCGACAAGGCTGTGCTTTGTTCCTCAGGCACCAGGAGGGAAGGACTGGGAGCTTCTTTTTGCTGGATAGGAGTCACTGAGCTAGTGAGCTCTTATGATTAAATCATTCACTTAATGAGGAAAGACTGAGGGACTGAACCAGGACAAAAACAGGAAGGTTGTGCAATGGGGCCCAATTGAATGGATGGATGGCACACCTTGTGGGGTGAGGACAGGTGCAAGGGAAAGCCCAACAGGAAAACAATTTCATGCAAATCTCTCAAATCTAAGAAAAATTAAGGTTTTTTTCAGGATCCAAACGTGATCTCTTGTTTGAGCTTCATGAAGCTTTTTTATTTTAGCACTGTTTGAATATGAGTGTTACTGTAGTTCACAGCATTTCATGATTTTTCTCCACTTCTCCCTTTCCAGGCTGCAGCCAATTCATGACTCTGCATGTTGCAACCCTTTGCCATGGGCACCGTTCACATGCAAACCTAAATCCCTCCAACCCAAGCTTGTGGCAGTAATGACTCATCAGCTCAGCTGGTCAATAACAACATGTGAGTAGCAGAATTAGGGATAAAACTGCTCATCTGATGCCCCTCATTCTGGACACTGGGCTGTGTGGTGTGATGCTCACCTCTCCCTTCAGCACATGAGGTTTTCCTGGTGTGAAGTGGCTAGCCTGTATTAGGGCATATGTTTATGACTACATGCTGGGGTGAGAAGCACAGTCATGTGATGGGAACAGTGTTTTGGGCTTTGGGTGATCAGATAATGGCTACACTTAAAATTATTGTTTAAAAAAGAAGCTTTTTAAGAAAAAAAAACATGAAAAAGAATGTATTTCAAATAAGTGTAACATGGTTTATTTGTAGTAACAAATAAAATTATTTTGGGCTGTTTTTAACTTTGACAGGAACCCTTTGAGCTGTTCACATTAGGTACTGCATGTGTCAATCACAGTCTGGCTGCTGGTGGAGACTTCAATTTGAACTCTGCTAACTTCTCTTTTATACTTTCATCAAATCATCATCTATAATGGAGATTTCAGATGATTTCTTTTGGGGGTAACAGAATTTTACCAAACCAAATATTTGTATTATTCCCCTTGCACCTAAATTAGTTTTTATTGTATTCTTTTGAGTCAAAAATCCAAACAGCTACCACACCTATGAAGAAGCATCCTAATGGAAAGCTTTCCTAATAAGCTTTCTTTAGTGTTAAAAATTGAAATGCATTTTTTTCTTGACCAGCACTGATAAAATGTCTGCCACATTATTTGCATGAATCATGCAAAACTTGAGTTCTTCCCTGAACCCAGATTTTTTGTTTTGCTCCTGCAAGTTAAGTCTGGATTTCATGGAGCCATTCAGAAACTAATTTCTTAAATCCACATACTAGCATAAGCAGTCTAACTTATCTCAAAATAATTACATGGCTTCTACCTCAGGTTGTAAACTTGAGCGTGTTGTTAAACAGCTGTTGGGTTTCATTGTCCAAATTAACAGAATGATGCAATGTGCACAGCAATCAGGTCTTTTCCACGGTGTGAGATGCTCTACAAATCTAAGAGACTCATGATTTGCCCATCCATTCAGATACATATAGAAGAAAATAATGAATATATTAGTCTCTTTTTTTAGTTCTCCATCCAGCTTTTTTAAGTTATTTACTTGATACTAATTACTGGAAAACACTCATGATGTTGTGGAGCTGTTTTACCCAAGTAGCATTGTTTCCTGCTGTGAAGGGCACAGCAAGGTTAAATACCAAATGCCAGTTGATGTGATTTTTACAGAGATTTTGGGCATATGGAGCCACAAAAGTGCCTGAGGCCGTCATCAGCTCCTCTTGGCATCCCTAATCAGGAGGAGTGAGCTGATTGTCTTTCCTTTCCATAACCCTATGTTTGAGTAGGATCTCTCCAAACTATTTCATGCAATAATGTCTTGGTGAAACTTTCATTTTGTGTACGTAGCCAGACAGTCTCTCCTTGCTTTGAAAACTGATTTTATATCATAGCATTTTTCTCTTGTCTCTGTCTTGTATTTCAGGTGTCAGTCTAGAGGCTGCTATTTTAGTTTTTTCTTTTTCTTGCACGCTTGTTTTAAAACGATTTGTGGATATTGAGTATTAGGTGTTTTAAACAGCTAAAATAGAGTACATTGATGTAGATTCAACAGAAATGGATTTGAGACTGCAGCAACCATGGCAGCTTCACATGCTAACATTGGAAGGTATCATAATTTCTGAAGCAGCCAATGTTAGCACCTGAGCAGTACTCACTATCGGTCAGGTTCAGACTAAAGTCTGCTTCAATTTTTTTCTTAATTCTCTTGGCTGCAGATACTTCCAGGTTTCTGTTCTTGGAAACAAATCAAAGTTTGTCTTCCAGTCATCTGAGCAGAATAGCTTTATGAACCCTACAGTAAACCTGTATGAACATAATCACACAGCACTTTTTAAAAATTAAAGCAATCCCCGAAACCTTTTTGCTTCATAGGGAATGGGTGGAGCTCACAAGTGCCTACTAAGGGTAATGGGCTCTAAATTTCATCTCTATTCTTTGGTCCACAGGGGCAATTCCTCTCAACCTGATCCCAAACTCTGCAGCAAACTGTTGTATTTAAAAGCCCTTGGGAGAGTATTTCATGGAATGGAGATTAGAAAGCAAGAACTGAAAACTGGAAAGTGCTTCGTGGTGTCTCTTTAACAGCTTAGGATTGATTCATTTTAGCATTTGTGTCTGGGCTGTATTCACTGCTGCCTCATAGATCAATGGCACGACGAAGTCCCAGCTCTTGTTGATGCAGCATATGGGAATGGGATCCATTATCTTTAGTTCCCAAGACTATAAAACGTCTAATAAACTCAGCAGCAAGAGTGCCAGATTTGTGCAGCACTGCCAGCTGCTCTAGCCTTGTTGTCTATTAAGCTATGATTTTGGTTTCATTATTGATGGAGAATGCTGATTGTCAAGCAAATTATGTCACTTGCAGATTTGAGGCACTTCACTAATGCATCGATGATATTGGAGGGTTGAACAAGGTTAAAGGTAAGGGAAAACCAGTCAGAAAAGAGTCCCTGTCACCTATAGGGTGAATTCATGGTTCACCTGGCTTCTCCTTTGGAAACAAGGAGGCCTCCAAATTTGTGCCTGTGGGAATTTTAAATTAATGCTTGTTACCGCAGAGAGGGGGAAATAAAAATTGTGCATACCAGAGCAAGAAGGAGACCCAGTTGTGAGAGATTAGAGCTCATAGCAGCAGCAAAGCCACTTGGTGGAATCCCATTCACCCTAGTCCTCTCCTATCCCATCCAAGGCCTGCCTCCTTCTTTCTCTTCTGCCAGCCACAACCTGGAGCAGAAAACAGGAGAAACACTCAGTTCACCACTAATTAAAAAATATCTGCTCATTATCCCATAAGCCTCTTTCTCCCATTTAGCTTCTTTCTCCCATGTCAGCATGACTTGTAAAGGTGACTTCAGCTGCTGTGCCTTCTCTCACAGGGAGGGAGGGAAGGAGGGAGGGAATCATGCTGCAATGAGAAATCAATTTAAATTCACATGGGCACAGTCAATCCTTAATCAAATCAGCAAACTCAGGCTGGCTGCAGGAATCTGAGTAGGAAGTTCAAATATCTCAGTCCCAAATGTTCATTCTCTATCACAGAACTCACGTCAGGGTGTCCCTGAGCATTAATCTGCTGCTCCAGCACTTTTCTCAGACTTTTCCCTAGTTACATTATAATTTGTTCCCTAGTTTACATTATCATTTGTCTCTCCCCTATTTTTCACACTCACCATTCTGTAGCTCTTGCTATACCTTTAGAATAAATTCCATAGTCACTCTAAAAATGGTGCTAAACATGATCTGGCACATGAACATTACTATGGTGGGTTGGGGGAACAGCTTCCTACTCTGCTCTTCTTGCTCCCTGTGCATTGTCACTAGGGGCATGTTGCAGTTCCTGACAGTATTAGTTTTTATTGCTTTCTTTACTCCTCTGGGACATGGAGATCAAGCACAGCTAGGCAACATTTTCAGTCTCTAGTGTCTTTAGTTTAGGCACTTCAAAATCAGCAGCAGACACTCAATTAGAAGCTAATACAAGCCAGCATCCACAGCTCCCATTTAATCTACTGACTATGGATGCCTTTGATCACTGTCTAGATATTACTTCTTGAAAAGAGAATCCTGTATCTCACAGGCAGGATCAGTTTCTGTATCTTGGATATCTTGGACAAGGGAAACCAAAATTTGTGGTATTAATGCTGGCATAAAAGCAGAAGGAAATGTTCCCTTGAGTCTTACCTGGGCTAAGGTCTGTAGGACTGGTGATTAGAGTAGCTATCACACAAGCTGGTAGGGAGGCTGCTCTTGGCTTGTAAGTCTGCTGTCACTGCCTGATGCCCGCTGGCTTCTGACAGCCTTCCTAGGGCATTTCCGAAGCCTCAGTCTTTGCCATCAAGAGCTGCAGCACTGGGAAAAACCTGCTAAATGCTGTTGTGTTCCTGCCAATGATTCTGCAAGGAGCAGAGAGAAAGAAGCTTGTGAGCCAGGAATTTCTTTTAAAGAATGCAGATCAGAGGTCTTGAGCGAACTACTCTCTTCAATTATTTAATATTTCCTGTAATTACTGAGTACTTAAAAATATTCTGGGGAATAATTTCTGGGCCCTTGTGTTGTTCCCTTCTATTTATTGCCACAAAAGGTCTCAGCCATTAGAAACGCTAAAGGATGACTTTCATAAAAATGAGGGAGATAGCGATGGTGTGTTTGACAAAAACACAAATTCTGCTTGAAGTGCAGCTCTATGTCCTGATCAGAAGACACTAAGAGCTGGAGGATTCGTTACTTCCATTGACACCTTGATCAGTGCTTTAGACCCTTCTTCTTAAAAATGTATTCTTACCATGTCAATTTGTCTTTCTTGAGATTCCTGCTACTGGGTCTCGTTACCTCTCATGCTAAAACCCTTCATGGTTCCCACTGTTTCGTGAAGGTAACAGCACATTGTAATCAAGTCACCTTTCAATTTTTTTT
>VZRH01003715.1:0-20048 GCA_013397555.1 Urocynchramus pylzowi | reverse complement strand
TTTTTTGGATAGGCTAAACAGGTTGTGCTCTGTTTTTTACTTTAGAGCACTTTCTTCAGCTCTTAAACCCATTTTTGTGGCACTTGGTGTGGTGTTTTGGGTTTTTTTTTTTCCTGTGCAGTCACCAATTTTGCTACACCCTTATTAAAAAGATAAACTCTGGAGCTGAGCACTATCAGGAACTGGCCTCTTCTCAACTATAAACAACCTAAGAAGCCCATGCCTGAATCTGCTCACATTCTTTTTATATAGAAATTATTTTACCTCCTTTTAGTGCAGCTTTGCCCTTACAACCTGTGTTCAGCTGCTTCTCCATTATGACCTTAAAGCCTTTGCTCTTATTGTGGGATTACCCTGCTAGCCCATTTCCAGGAGTGGCTTCCACTCTGCATCCTTACCCTTTACACAGGCCTGTATTTAGATACAATTTGTTTGAGTGAGCCTACCTTACTAAATGTTGCACCACCTTCTACATGTGATTCACACATCTTCTACAACTGATTCACGGTTTCTCTGAAGCACTTTTTTTCACTATCACCAAATACAGGATGCTGATCTGTGCCTCTTGTTCCAGCTCCACAACAGATCTGCCCTGGGAAGGGACTGTAGTCCATGGGAGATCACTGAGTGAATCCCCAGGGCCTGTGTCTTTCAGCCAATAAAATGGGGGGAAATTTCCTCCTCGGCTTCATCAGTGTATTTGGTGCTGTTTGCCCCATCCTTGAGGCAGACCTGTCACATCATTTAGGTGTGTCTTGGGTAGAAAATGCTTTCAATGTCTTGGTCCCTTCTGACCGGCAGTGGAAATATCTCTGTTTGAATCCCACTAAAAACACCTCACTTCTTCATTTAATGTAATTTTTACTGATATTGTGCAGTGCTTATTTTTTAACTACCTTGCTGTACAGTATTAAGTGAAGCGCCTGACAAGGAAAGGAAGATTGCTGTATCACCCAATCCATCATCAAAAAGAGAAATATTTTTTGAGACAGGTTTTCTATTTATAAGAATGCTGACTGACATTAATTATCACTTAAAATCTGTATCAGCATTTCCATTTGGCATAAGAATTATGCCAGACATCTCCTTCAGCAGTAAGAAAAATACAATGTAACCTCCACATTAGCTCCCCAGTGGTTGCTCAGGTGTTACCCACAACCATAGGTGGGTGTTGGCCTGTGACAGAAACGGAAGGTATTGCCCTCCGCTTTTAGAATCCCTTGATTTTCCAATTGGGTTTGCATGCTCAGGCCTTTGCTTTGCTGCTCAACTCCACTTTATGAGCATGGCAGGATGATTTATTAAGGACCTCAAGAGGGAGACACAAGGGTCACAATCCACTCTGCTGGTGCAGGGCTGGCCAAGCCCCCTCCCCGTCTGCTCTGAAGCTGCGAAGCCGCAATTTGTACAACACGTGGTGGTGGTGTAGGAAGGCACTCACCCATTAAAATGCTTTCACTGCTTGTCCCTGTGGCTTAAATACAGGCTTTTGGTTTTCCAGGCAAGGGTTTAGAGATGTCATCTCTTCCTCTGTTGGTTTGGTTTGGTTTTTCTTCCTTTGTGCATTGTTATTCCTTACATTTTTTAAAGCTCCACAAATTGTAAGCTTACAGTGAAGGCATGCTGGTAAATGATTTATAGAGGGTCCTACAAATCATGTCACAGAGAGTGCAACCCCTTCCCCCACAGCAACAGTCATCATTTCAGAGAAGCACAGTCTTCAAGGGAGCTAAGCTGTCCTTTCCCTGCTGAGATTTAGGAAGCCAAACAGTAAAATGCAGCTAGAAGTGAGAGTAAACAAGCCACAATAACAACCTGGCATTTAAGTTTCAGCAGGGTTTAAGGTGGCCTCAGAGAAGCTCTTGCTTATCACTGGGATTCTATTATAGCATTAACACCCATCTGTATGTTGCTTTACTGCTTTTAAAGATACATAAATATATAAATCCCCAATATGGACATATGTCAGCAAGGAGTTAAAATTACTTCAAGGATTAAAAGGCAAGCAGAAATTTCTACCAGTCAAATGAACTGCAAAAATCCTCATTTTTAATTGTGGTCTTGGCTGTATCCACTCAGTCAAACCTCAGAGTGGTTGGAGCAGACCTGAGAGGACAGTTTGGCTCTGTGACACCAACCTCAGGACTTTTCAGCCAGAGAGCTCTCAGCATCACTCCACAAAGACATCACATATGAGGCTCCAAAGGGCATGTGGCAATGCCCACTCCTACAAAAAATTCTTTAAAAAACCCTCAATCCCACCAGGGTCCCAAACACGGAGAAAGAATGTTCTTACCCTGCTGCCCCCTTCAGCAGCTGGTGCAGCTCCCAGGCAGCCACATGTACTTTGGTAGAGGCCATCAGTGTAGGAAGTTTGGGGATCCAGCTTGGTCTTCTCTGGCTCTGGACTGTGGTGAATATTAAGAGCTTGTAAAATTGCCTATGCTGCTGTCCCCTTTCCCTTGTTCTCTGTGTTGATGACAAAGTCACAGAATAATTCAGGCTGGGAGGGACTCAAGGATCATGTAGGGCAACACCTGCACAAAGCAGCACCAGTTAAATGAGGTTGTGCTGAGCCTTGTCCATATGGAGTCCTTATACTGCTGAGGATGGAGACCACAGGTTCTGTGGGCTCTTGATCCAGTGTTTTGACTTCCCTTCCTGTGGGGGAAAAAAAAATTCCTGCATATCAACTTGTATCCATTGTTGCTTCTCCTATCCCCCTGCACCTCTCAGAAGAGTCCACTTCAGATTTTAATTTGTCCAACCTTCAGACAGTGCTCCAGATGAAAAAAAGCAAAGACCCATACCTTGACAGCTCTGTTGATTTTAGGGTTCCCAAAGAGTTAATGCAATAAAAGCCTCACAAGGAAAACAGGTCTGGTGCCTAGAAAGGAACAATTTTTGTGCACTGAAACAACTGGATTAACATCATAATTTAGACAAAATATTTTACCAAGGCAGTTGCCAAATAGTAGAAATGAAAGGTTTTTTTTGTTTTTTCTAAATTAAAAGTTCCTCTGGGGCTGGGAGGGTGAATGTTTATCACCAAGCTTTGCCCTCTCCAAAAAATCAAAACACTGCTGAGCTACATATGAATGTCTTAGCAAGATGCACGATCTCCTTAATGGAAAAGTGAATTCTAGCCACTGTGATGCTCCATCTGATGAGGACACTTAGCTGTGATGGTGTGGAATAAAGTGCTTTATTATACTACAGTGAACCACACTGCTAGTGCTGGGGATATGGTTAATGCAAGTACAGAGAAATTACACAGTGTCTATTTTGACTTTGTGATTTCCTCTAATGGACACACAGCCTCCAGGCCAAGCGCTTGGAGAGTTTTGTGTCATGCCATTTTCTCCAATTACTAGCTAGGCTTTCCCTCCAAAGTACCTGGTGGCAGTGGCTCATTCACAAACCCAGCATTTAGAGCAGGGAATTCAGGGGGCTTGCCTCCCCCATCCAGAATCCTTCATTTCAATCCCATTTTTCTTTAATGACACACTAGCCATTTTAACACATTAACTGATGTCACCTGCAAATGCAGGAAACAGCAAAGTCACCACCTCCCAGCGTGGGACTGCCTCTGGGTTTTGTTAGCTCAGCGTTCATCCTCCAGCCGTGGCTCCTTTTCCCTGGCTGAGGTCCTCCTTAGCTCCCCGTGCAGACGCTTTGCCGGTGAAGCAGGGCATGGTGCCGCCAGGGGTAGGGCAGTGCGGGCAGGGCCAGGCTGCTCCCGCCGGAAAATGCCTTCCCCGAGTCAGTCTGCTGCGGGAGGGAGCGGGAGAGGCAAATTCCCCAGGGAAGCACACAGCGCAGCCCCATGCATTCAATTACAGGGCCCTTGAATGGCAGAAAGAATAAATAAGAAAGCCTCGCTCTTTCTGTACTGCTGTTGCTGGCTTGGGGTTGGCTTGCCTTTTTGTTTGTTTTTCCAGCGGGACTGCCTGGGACAAAGGTATCTGAGGGAGCAGAGGGACAGTCAGAGGTAAAGTCTTGGGTTCCAGTTACACAGCTGTGCATTTTACACATTGAATAAGGGGGGTAATCTAAATATTCAGCATACATTCATATATACATACACACATACCTATAGAAAGGGACTGCTTTGCACCACAGCCTCTCCTCCTGCTATGTTGAAAACCCACTGAAGCCCCAGACAGAGTAAAATGCTCTACTTCACCATTTAAATCTCTCTTCCTGTCAATCCACAGTCTGTCTGTTTCCCCCACCCCTACTGAACCTGGCTTGTTATGTGGAGCTGAGTTATTGCAACAGTCTGGCTTCAAATCTGTCTTGGTTTTGTCCAGGCAATGAGGAAATGCATGCAAAAATAGTCTCCTAGGAAAACTGACCGTGGAAAATTCGGCTTAAGGAGCATTAAAAGAATTTACTGCTGTCACGTGGAAACCAACAGGAGAAATTACATCTCCCACAGCAAGCTCCTTCTGGAGGCATTTCCATTCTGGTGAAGGGAGGGAACGTCCACCCAAGCGAGGCCACCTCGGAAGCTTCCTGCAGCATGTGGTCATCCTTGCCCATCCATCCACCCTTTGCTGAGCCCACTTGAGTGCTGTGGAAATCCAGTTGAGGCAATCCAGCTTTGGGAGGAAAGTCATCAGCTGCTCTTTGCTAGCAGCTGTCATCTCCCAGCTGGTGTGAGGGACATTTCCCCAGAAGGTGCTTTGCCCTCACCCCACCCCTGTGTCTCCTGCAGCCACAAGCACTCTGCCTCCAGGGCTTTCTCAGTGTCCCCTCTGTCTCCTGGTAGTTTTCTGGTTGTTGCCTTTTGTCAGCCAGAACACAGGATTTGCACTCCCCATTGACCCAGAGAAGGTCTTGGGAGACTATTTTGTCTTCTTTCATCCAGGCACTTCTGTTTCTTAGCTCCCAGCCCAAAACTCAAGAGTAAACCAACACTCGGGACCACTGCCCTTGAGAACTGCCTGAGAGACCTGAGCTGGCCTGCTCTGTGTGGGCAAGGGGTCTGGGCAGGATGGTGGGCAGGCAACCTCTGCCAGCTGCAGCCTCTCATGGCAGTGTCCATGCTCTTTGAGCTGAGGTGAGGGGAAGACAGACAGGTATTCCTGCAGGTTTTTCAGTTTGGTTTTTTTTTTTTTTTTTTGGCAGGGTTTTCCTAAGAAGGTTATTCCTGCGTGGCTCCAGGACTGTGCACTGCTCCTTGCAGAGCTGGCCATGGCAGAGAGTGGTACACAGCCCTGAACACTTACTGTTCCCTCTGGCTGGAATATATATAGGTATCCCAAAGACATGACAAGTTTGGATGCAGCCATCTTTTCCTGCTCCCCGTTACTCCAAAGTCTTTGCAATTTTGATTTTGATTTTTTTCAGTCTCGAGCTCTTTTTCCAGCTTTACGTCATGCTTTCCATTTTGGGGATGTCAGATGATCCGTGATAAACTGACAGTATGTGCAGGAGCAGTGAGGAGACGAGGTCCATTTTAATGAGACTAACTCTACTGGGTAGTGAAAACAGTGCCTCAACAAGCCTCTAGATCTTGTTTCTCTTAGCAAAGTGTCTTAATGGCACAAAAGGATTTTTACACAAGTAAGGAAAGGCAATTCCCAAAGCAGATTTCTTTCAGTAGCCATTGAAATGGAAAGTTACCACAGAGCGTGCTCCCCTTTAAGAGGTAAGCACAATCAGAAATCAGTATTCTCCTGGCTCCTGCAAACAGCCTGAAATATTTCTGAATAAACAGCGTGTTTGCTTGGGGTGCTCCATTTACCCAGCAGATCCTGCATGCACTCTCCATTTCCTCTGTGGTCATCTGTAAGAGTCTGAACCACCAAATGCAGGGGGGTGAGCAAAAAGAGCAAAAAGAGACAGTGAGGGAGGTGAGGGAGGACTAAACAGTGGCTGGACTTCAGTAAACAGAACACCAATAATAAATACAGAATGAAATTCTCAATATTATCTTGCAGGTTCCCTGACTTAGTTACTGTGGCTTTTACCATCTCTTGAGAAGGCTGTTGGTACAAACCCTGCCACTGGCACTGAGATTTAGTCCCACAAGCACTCCTCCGGTGGCAAGGGCAGAGTTTGGATGCTCATGAGGCAGGATGTGTGGAGACACAGCACGGCTCAAGGCAAAGGTTGAGCACCACAGTGCTTTCCAGCCCCTTGTCATTCCATGAAAGGACTAAGGTGCCTTTCATCACCTATGCAGCATCATTATTCCCCATAGATGAAGAAGTCAAGTCAAAACAAAAATTTTGGTACTGTTACCATCTTGTATCTATCACATAGGTAGGCAACTAAGAGCAAAGCAATTTGGTGTGCATTTCAGGGCTGCATTAATTTTCTGACTCCCTGCGGAAATTACTGCTCGTTCTTAACTTCAAGAGAGACTCGATTAACATGGCACGTGAAGCCAATCTTCATGGCTAAGTTATTAGTCTTTAGGACAGACTGGGCTCATACTTCATGCTGGTTGCCAATACAATCTGGGTGAATTCTGGAGAAGTAATCACAGTTCAAACAGGGTCAGCTGTACAAGGCCAAGGCTATTGATGGCTATTTTCTGAAGCTTGCTGTGGTCAGGAACGCCAGTGATACCTATTTCAGTTCAAAATCCTGCAGAAATCAGAAAGACATCTTCACTTAGGTCTTCACTTAAGGAATTTCTTACCATAGGATAGACTCACAAACTGCAAAATTATTATGTACAAACCTTCAGCAATTAAGCAATACAAAATACTTTTTTTTTTTTTTTTAATCTAGTACTGTTTCCTAAGCTATTTTTTGACCCCAGTGCATGAATTCTAAGATATCTGGGCAACATTGGGAAAGAGTGAATAGATGAAGAGGAGATGTAAAATATCCCAGCCTGCCTAAGAGTTATCCAGTCCAGTTTTCCTGTTCTCTATTGAAATGTTGATTTGGTGATGATTTGTTCAAGCCTGTGGGAAAGCTTATTTAGTCATGTATTTAAAAAAAAAAATCAAATGTTCAAATCTTAGGTCATATTTCTGATACAAATGACACCTGTATTTTTTCAGCTTGGTCTGGAATATCTTTCCAAGGTAACTATGGTCTGTTGTTGAGTTTGTTTTTTATTTGTAAAAGTTTGATTTGTTTAAATAGCTGTAGAAAATTCCATGTAATCAGTGGTGAGAGGATATTCACTAAGTTTTAAAGGCCTGATGAGAACAACACCAGGAAAATGGTCAACATAACTTGATGGCCATTCCAAGTATTTATTTTGACTTCAGCAGTACTAGATACTACCAGAAAAAATAATTGCAAATCTTGAATTTAAGAAAAAGAAAGTGCAAGCCTAGAAAACAGATGCAGATTTCTCCACATCTCTGCCAGTGTCCAATGTTTACACATCTGACTGATAGCTTTAGCAGCGGCACACATGCATGATTTATTCACTTTCAGATCTTTAAGTAAAACAACACTAAAATCTCCTGTTTCTCGTCAGAGAGTAGGTGGTATCCATCATGATGAGGGTGGCTTGCAAAGGCACAGCTGTAGGGACAGGTACCTTTCAGACTGAGGTGAATGGAGTAAGGCGACAACAAAAGCTTTGATTTCCATCCTCCTGGACAGCAAACAAACAAACAGAGCAGGTGGGCACACACAATGATACCAAGGCCAGGGCAATCAGATCAGTGCCTCACCAAAGCAATCGCAGGGTAGCAGCAGGGGGATGGATGTGTTCCTTCAGCGCTCTGAGCTGACAGACCTCACACTCCTCTCCAGACAGCTCATTCAGAAAGCTGCAGCAAGGGCTCCTTCTACACTGTGGAGCCCCTTTGTTGCTCCTTTAAGGACCCTAACTGTTGCTAGTAGCAGCTTGAGGGCAAAAAAGCCCAGGGCCTTTGGGTGCCATAGATCTTCTCTACATCCGTGAAACAGACAGAAAATGCTAGAGGCCATATGGAGTACAGCCAGTGAGAGCTACTGCCCAGGCCCCTAAAAACAGCTGCATAAATGAGTTAACAGCATCACAGCAAACACCTGCTTGTGCTTTTTGTGCCTCAGTGTGGGCACTGCATCTACATTTGTGCCACTTTGTACAATCAGGCACCAGAGACTGCCGTAAAACCAGCTATTTGTCACCCCTTCCGAGGCAGGTGCTTGCCTCACTAAAGCGGCAGAGCAGCCTGAACTGGCTCCCCAGCCTCCACTTCCAGGGGGAAGCCTCTGCCATGTGCCCCTACACCAACAGCCAACAAGATATGCAAAAAGCACCAGCAGCACAGAGATTAGAAAGATGTGTCAAAAAAGCTTCCCTGTCTGTCTCCTGCACAGTGGACCCGGCAGATCTTTGCTGGGTTTGAAGCCCTAAAAGGAGTTCTCTGTGTTCTGGTACTGCTTGAGCCTCCACAAAGGAGATGAAAAGGAGGAATAAAACATCTGAACAGCCCAATCTGGTCTGAACTGCATGCATTCATTACGGCAAAGACGGATTTCTTCTGGTTCCTCCTCCGTATCCTCCTCCTCAGTGGTGGCAGCGAGAAGCCTGACACTCCAATTACAGGATATTCACATTAAACAGAGAAGAGGGACAGCTAGATGGTGGCAGACATTTAGGATATGGCATCCAAGGCTCCATGCAGCCAGCAGTAAGCTGAAGGAACAGATTGAAACTACTCTAATGTCCCAGCTCCTTGCACCGCTTTGTTACAGACTTAAATGAGCTCCGAGCCATCAGTGACTTAAATCATGACCAAGACTTAAATCAGGGTTAAAATGTACTCACTTCACCAGAGCTACTGTGCAATGGGACCAGTGTTCTGGGGGCTGGAAGGGGCCCTGTTGTGTGGGGCTGCTTTTGCAGTATAGCATTGGGAAATGCTTTTTCCATGCTTTTTTTTCCCTCCAGGTTTGCCATTTGCCTGTACCTCATCTCTGAGTTTCTCAGCACAGGGTTTCAGGCCAGGAGTGGATGCATCCACTCATTTACAAAACTATGTGGATGAAATCTATTCAAAGGCTTGTGCAAAAGCATTTGATGTTTGTGGCTCAGAGACTGCTTTTGCCTTTCAAACTTGAGAAAAGTTTTTGTCTTTTTTCCCATCCAATGGAAATGGTAATGCAGGCTAAGAAAAATGTCATTAATAATACAAACTGGGGGCCTTTGGGAGGAAATTTTAGTTTTGAAAAGTGACTACTGTGCATGAATATGTCATGCCATCAGAAGTTTATCTGCATTGTCTTGACTCTTCACATATGTATATATTTCTCTTCTGCCAGACATGGTCCGTATCCTTATTTAAATAGGGTATAATTATATATGCCTACTTAAATTACAAGAAATAAATAGAAATTCATCTATTCAATAGGCATTTTCCTAGGAAAAAATGTTTTCCTTCAGATATTGGTTTTCTTCAGGGTTTTTTTTCTCTCTATTTTTAATTTAAAGCTACTTCTCTTATGTTTTATTCACTTGTTTTCATTAGGTAAAGGAATGCCTTGGCATGAAAACCTGTCCTGAATCCACTGCCTGCTTGACAGATAGATATAAAGACTTGAAACATGAGAGGCAAAGCAGATGGTTGCAAGGGGAAAAAAAAAACCCTTAAACAAAAGAAAGGAATTAAACCTAGCACAGACACATGTATTAATACTTTGTGAGTGCCATTGCATACGCTGGTAAGACTGACAGACCTCGACAATGGATCTCTACCACCTTCTTAAAAGGCAGAACCCTCCTTTTCATCTCCAGATTGATCCTGACCAGTTTGTTGCAAGTAGCTACTGCTTGAATTTCAAATATTGAGTGCTGGTATTTGTGATTGGTCCCGCAGTGTAAATCACATGCTAATGTTTCTCTGTCTTGACTGGATGAGAATAAACATAATAATCAGGAAGAGGCCTTGAAGAAGCCACTGTGGCTTTAAATCTCTCAGGGAGCAGCAGCAGTTTAGGGAGAAGCGACTGATAAAGAGGATTAGGGAGTTCTAGAAAATTTAAAGCCCATTCCTTTCTGGCCCACACAGGCTCTGCCCAAGGCGTCATTGCTAGGAAAATTAGGCTGCTGTGAAATTTATTGCCAGGGTGCAGAATTTACATTTCAATTTCTCCTGTCACAGCTTGGGCTGCGGTCAGATCCCCTCTGCCTGCCTCCCCTGCTGCTGCACCCTGCACCCCTCACCCTGGCACAGGCCCTGGCCCCCTGCTTCCCCCATGCTCTTTGCAGGAGCTGGAGACAACTGCAAAGCCTTTTTCTGAAAGTTTGAGGAGAGCAAGGCTGGCCAGGAGGCATTGCAGAGGATGTTGGCTGCTGTTGCTTTTCACCATATTGTTGCCCTCATGGCCAAGCAAGGGCTTATTTTCTCAGCCCTACAGAAATTCAATGGAGTTGAATGTTTGCATTGTCAATAAACTGGTCTCAGAGATTACTTGTGAAGAGGTATTCACAAGCCCAGGCAGGTGATGACTGTCTCTAGATTTGTGGGAAAGGACCCATAATCCTCTTCCAAGTGTTTGTGGGGCTCTGCTGCGCTCCACAGTGAAGTATGGCTCAGGTGATACCAAAATGCTTCCATCCTGTGGGGAGGGACTGGGAGCACAGCAAGCCCTGAAGGAATCATCTGAGAAACTGAAGAAGAAAAAGAAAATTAAATAGAACACTTAGAGGGAGAAGAATAGAAATAGTGAGAAATGGCAGAGTGCAAAATAATAAGATTGCTGAAGATAAATCAATTCTGGAGAGTATTTGGTTGAACTTTTTAACAGGGTGCTCACTGCCCCTTTGTGGTCTATGTTATTCTCCTTGTCAAAGAGGTCACTAGCTGGAAGGTTTGCAGAAATGATGATCATTATCTGGATATTCATAAACATCCAGTACGCTGCCAATCACAGGACAGAAACAGGCTGTATCACCTCTGGGTCTGAATGGAATTAGCCAAGAAAGCTTGAAATTAGCAATGTGTTCCTTTGTGGCAAAGTCTAAGTCCTAACACTGATGTCATGACTAGCTGAAATTATGTCTAAATTAGAGAGGAAAAAAAGCTCAACTCCTCAGAGCTGTTTTGCAACTGTAAATGAGGCATAATTGTATCACCTAGGAACAATGATAAACTGTTATTAGCATTTGAGTTGTGTTTCCCCGCAGAAATCCAGGAGGGCTTTTTACCCTGGATTAAGGGTCCCTCCTGACACTTGAATAGGAAGTGCATATGGAAATGGAGTTGTCCAGGGTGTCACCACCTTGAGGTGAAGGATAGCCTGAGGTGCAAGGGTGGAGAATAAATGTTACTGCAAGAAAAGCTGCTGAATTTCCTTTTGAGAGACTGATAATCCCACAGGCTTCTGCAGAAGCAGCTTTTGATTATCATTGCTGATGATATTAGAGGACATCTCTGGAGTCTGTCCTTTAAAAAATGTTTCCCCAGTGCTACTTGAAAACATATGGGTTGGGAACTGAAGTGAAAAACTGATGTTTTACTAACTCTCTTGGCATGATGGAGGCTTAGAAAATGATGTGCCTGATACTGGGGATGCATTTTTAACAGTAAACGAAACCGTACTGCATAAAATTTCAAAATACTAGACCAATAAATGAGAATACTAGACCATAGATGAGAAAAGAAATTGGAACAAGAAAAAAGGACTAGTTGAAGAAGCAAATGAGAAAAGATGGATCAGACCCAGAGTTGGGGTGAACTGGAGCAGCTCCACTAGCTTTAGTGGGTCTATTCTGAGCTGCATGAACTCAGAAGATCTAGATGTACACCGGCAGTTTATATACAGGGTTGGAGTAAACCAGGTCATTTTCAAGTGCAGCAACATTCTGAGTGTTTTGTCAAGTAATAGGATGGGCAAGCAATTTGTAAGGTAACAAATCTGAGGGGAAAAGAGCAGAGAGATGGAGTCAGTGCCAATGTATTTTCCTAACTCCAGTTACTGCACCAGCAATGCCTGGCTTCAAAGGAGGCACATCTCCATGGATTGCTGTTAGCTATCAGGAAAGGAAAAAAGGGCAAAGAGAGGAAAGAGGAAGGCTTTGTGTCCTAGCTGACCAGGCTTTATCAGTCTGGTGTCTTGGGAAACTGGCCTATAGTTACATTATTTAAAACAGAACAGAACACCTGGAGAGAAGTCCATGCTCTCGTTGCAGTGGCTCTTCTCTGGACAATTTAAATTTCTTTCCAAACAACATGCACTAACCTCCAGAAGATGTTTTATGCCAGAACAAGTGTGCTCTGTGCTTGAGTTGGATTAGGTTACATTCCTAATTACCCACTGGTTTAGCAGGGTAATTTAAAAAGTAAAATTGAAAAGTGTTACTCTGCTAGTGCTTCAGAGGATAAATTAGGCAAACTGCTGGCCTTAAACAAGGTAGAAAACTTCACCCCTTTAGCTCCACAATCTGTGAAAAAACTAACACATTTTGATTGCTGCAGAAGAGCTTTTGAGAAAAAAAACTACTTTGGTAAAGTGTAGAATATTCTGACTGGGCTTTTGGATTTGAGCTCCCCCCAGAAATTACTGATTTTGTAAATTTACTAAAGTAAAAAAGCATCCCATTTCAGTGCCTTTCCCCTCTACTTCTCTGTCTCTTTTAGTCATCATGCACATACCCACAGGAAAAGTCAAATGACCAGCAGATTTTTTGCCAGACAGGTGCTACAAAATCCCTGATGAACTTCAGGAGGTTTTGGTGTGCTCTTAAGAAAAAACCTTGCTGAGGTTGGCATCCTCCTGCACCAGTACAGGCAAGCTCTCAATCTGCTCCTTTTCTGTAAATAGGTCAGATATTTTGACCCCTAGGAAAGACTTTTTAAATGTCAGAACTTATATTTTTGCTGTATGGTGGCTAGAGTGTCTGTTGAAGCTGTGAGGTTCTGCAGCACCCTAAAGAAATGTTAAATCCTAAGGCCAGCTTTCATCCTTAGCCACAATCAGTTAACATAATCTATTTTTCAGTTTTCCCGGGCCCTCTTTGCACTCTCTAGCTAGTACCTTAACCTCTTTTCCAAAAACCAACATAGCTAAAAACCACTTAATATCACTCTCAGTTCTTATAGAAACCAGTAGAGGTTTTACATTTGTCTACACAAAGAAGTTTTATTTCAGTGACTTGAGGTGCTAGGGTTTTTCTGGATGTGACTCAAGCCATGATTTCCCATTGAAATAAGCTTTTATCCTTTTTCCAAGAAAAAAGATTGTGTTATGAGAAAATTCAAATTATTTTATTCTAGAAGCTGTCTAATTAAATTGAACAATAAAAATTGTTATCCTGTATGACCGCCAAGCAATTAAGTGACCTGGTGATAGGGAATTAAGTCAGTCTTCTTCCTTTGAAATGACAGCTGAAATAGGAGAGGCGCTGCTCTTTGTCTACCGCGTGCGTGCTGGAGAGGAGGCAGAGGGGGAAGCATGGAACGGAATAATACACAATCAGAAAAATCCTATCCCTGTTGCAACTGCAGAATTGTTTCCCATTAACTTTCCTAAGGGCAGAATTTTCCTCATTGTGTCTCATCTTTGAGGACAGCCTCATAAGCAAACAAACAAACAAGAAAAAGACCCAACAAACCTCCTTGCATCTACCACAATTTATATTATTCCCCAAACTGTTAATCTAAAATGCTCATTGAGTATATTGTGGTGCCTTTCTCTTTCTTTTTTCTTTGATATCACCCGATGTAAATGACAATATAGCAGGAAAAGTCCATGCTAACTTATTGAAGGTGTGTGCCAATTAACTTGTAATTCCAAAATGACACAGTGGGAAGTGGACTGGGGACGCTGGGTTTGAAACCAGAAGCACCTAAAGTACCAGAGCTGTGGCAAATTCACCAGCATTAAAGACATGAGATACAGCCTCAAGGCCTAGTGACAACATGGCCAAACAGAAAGTTTTCCCTTTTACATCACTACAATTATCTTAATTATAGGAACTTAATTCAACTGGCATACAGTTGCTTTCATTCAGTGATAAAAGCATCCAAGGTGACACAATCCAAGATGAAAAAGGGACACGCACAGGGAAATTAGTGATTCTGTTAGGGACATTATACTGGCGTGACTATTTTTTTAGAAGAACTGTGCCCCATCTAATGCTTTTTCCAGGTCATCCAATCTTTGGGTGGCTGTTGGTTATACAGCACTGTGTGATAGGACCATTGTGTATTAAGCATCAGTGAGTGCTTGCCTATTTGATAAAAGTATATACAGAAATCAATTCTATACAAATTATCTCAATAAATTGGCTGAAAGCTTGTAAGATGCAACAAAAGGATTTTGAAAAAAAGCATCTATTTTGGTGTCACTTACCAGTTAGAGTAAGTTATTTGTCACAAGATATCTCACTGCATGGTGGTTTTGTTTCCTTCTCCCCAGACTGCCATAACTGTGATCTTCAACTGGAGACCCTTTGGTAAGGAAAAAAGTCATTACCAACTGCCCCTCATCCCATGGCAGTGTCGACCTGGAACAAAGGTTCTGTCAGCCTGCATAAATTTGGTCTAACTATTAATTACTGTAATTAATTAACCTCTAGAGTGAAAACAAGCTAAAGAACAAGACAGTTTCATGCAAAAAATGTTTCTACAGCAGCTGAATACTGTGCTTTCACACCTCAGTTGTAAAAGTTCCTGGGTTAGTAGTTTTCCTTGTTGATGGTGGCATTAATAATTTCCAACAGTGACTGATTTCAGAGTGTCAAAAGAATTAGGGCTGTAGTGTCAGAAAATAGGAACATAAGCCACGCAGCACAAATGCAGAGCTTTTTAAATGTGTTTAGATTTTAAATCCTTTTAAGGGATAGCATTGCAGGCTTCAAGTGCCCTAGCAAATCATTAATGATAATATGAAATCCCAGCAGAATTATAGCAGCTATTTCACCATGAACTTGGCCATCCAACCATGTAAAAAGAGTCCTTTCCACCTCTGAGTCATTACTCATTAAAAAAAAAAAAGCCCATCATCTTTCCACCAATCTAGCAGGGTAGCTGGAGAGACTAAAACTAGAAGAGTGACCCATATTGGCTGTATATTTTAGCAAAAAGAAAGACTAGACAAATTCACACAAGAAAAATTCTTCAAGTACTACTAAATGCCTCAAGAAGTTGGTGAGATGCAAGTAGCTGCAAGCTGGAAAAGTCCTTGGAGGGAGGATCTTTGTGTGTTTCATAGGCATCCATTGTTGGCTGATCTCAATTTCTTCTCAAATTGTGTTCAAGAGAGCAACTTTGGGGAAAATTGTAATTACTGGCCTATTATTAGATACTGTAATTTTGCCAGGAGGCCAAAAGTTGCAATAAATCAGCTTTAGTACTATCTGTTGTCTCCAAACATGGAAAAGGGCCATGAATTCAGTAGAGGGACAGATAATATAGTTATATTAGAATACATTATTATCCAAAGTGTTGCTATTGACAGTTTAATTTTTATTGCATGGCAAAGGTTAACATCTTTAGGTAGTTCAAAGGACCCAAAGGGTAAAAAATTACCAAGAATTCATCTATTCAGCATAGATATGAAACTATCAGAAAAGACAGTCAGTATGGTGCTAGCACCCTCTGATCTAGATGATAGATTTGATTTGGCAAAAATTTGGTTGTCATTAATGGTGGACAGACACTGAGGGCTGAAAAAAGGTGTCAGCTTATTATTCTGCAGCTGAAATGTAGCTCTTGGTAACAAGATTCATGAGTCTCAGATTCCTGCTGGAAACTGAGCTGTGATTCATTTTGGGAAACTGCGAGAATATTTTTATTTCAGGTTATCTTACTGTTTTACCTAGAAATAATCCACCCAGACTTCTTTTCAATTAAACAGAGGAAGAAAATTGATTGAAAATAACAATCTATATGGAGGAAAAAATGGGACATTCTTCCACAGCTTTTTCTTACAGGCACAGATGGCTCTTAGGGGCATCAGACTTCAGACTTGACAGTCTATGCTGGATCCTTCAGGACAATTTAATCTCAGAGGAGAGTGCACCTACCCACTCACTTAGTGATGCTTAAGTGGGAAAAGTATTTCACTAGTACTGCAGTATGTTTGCTTTTGATTGGTCTCCAGGATCAATTAAAGCACTTTGGGTATGTTTTAGACCCCTCTCATGTTCTAGATCCGAGATAATTTTGGTGTCTGTCACATGACGGGAAAAGAGGAAAAAATATACCGCACCAGACAAACAGTTCCAATACTGTGAGTTTTCAGATAATGGTGCTCTGTCATTTTGGCCCTAAAGTTTTATTCTGACTAGGCTGGTGTTCTATCATGTCATCACTATTTAGTGTTTTATTCTTCATAAGGTTTAGTGATATTCCATCACTGCCCACTCTCCAGCTTGGTTCTGCACTCTGCAGAAGAGTGTTTTAAAAGTCCACCACCATTTAAAAATATGGAAGCTTCCTCTTCTTGTGGGATGAGAAGTGGTGGCTAGAAATGTCCAGCTGTCCTTCTCTTTTGCCTCTCTCACTTCTCATCTAATTCCCTTTCTGCATTGGTCTGACAGAGCCCAAAATAGTGGCACTTTGGGCCACATTACAAGACCCGTCTACTATTATGCCTTTTACCAAAGAGGCTGATTTGAAGGGGCATGAAGTTTTGTGAGGCTTCTGAAGTGTTGAATTGACTTTTCTGTCACTTTTGCTTTAAAACATTTTCGTTTCCATGAGTTACAGCACTGATGGAAATATCCTTATAGTCTATGATAGGCAGATTCTATAAATAGCATGTTAAAGAAATGGAAATATTTTTTTAAATTAACAATCATTCAAAAGTTTTTAAAAAACAGACAATATGTGTAACAACAACAACAACAAAAAAAAACCTACTGCAGTTTTCTTTTTGGCAAAAGATATTAGTAAGAAGGGAAACTACGCAGTTTAATTTTCTCCTTGGTATTAGCTCTTATAGTATTTGCCAGTAATGGCAACATTATAATTTGTAGAATTAATTAATGATCTGGCATCTGATTTTGATTCATTACTGCTTAAGCCAGCTAAGTCTCAATTATCCTCTAGACTATTTATTCCTTAACAAGCTTTTAGCTAATGTGATTTTAAAAATATGAAAATAGGTTTTAACGTGCCTTTAAGACGCAGCAATATTTTAACACTCCTCTATAAAATAAAGGAACCTTCATATTTCTTATTCTATTATAGTTACATTCAAAATTAGACTAGGGGATTTTCACTAAATATATAGTGTATTCATATGTACCTGGAACCTGGCTTCAATTTAGTCTTGATTAAAAAATGTACTGAATTGGAAACTGTGTAATAAAGGATGCCTAAATCATACTGACCCAGAATATCTCACTCAGTCAGACAGTTAGCAAATAAGTGCACAAGCAAGCAGATGATACAAGAATTCAAAATTAATTCTATTCTCAAAGGATGCATAGACTAGGAGATAGCATCTGATTCTATCTGCAGAGGTGTAAATCCAGAGTAACACCTTGGCTAAAGTCTCCTTACCCTGAACTTGATTGCTTATCCTGCAAATGATCAGAATTGGACTCTCCTGTGCCCAAGGCTAGGTTAAAGTAGCTGAAATATCCAGTTCTACTCCATGACATTTTTGTGATGCAACTAAATGTATCTATCAATTTCCAGGTATTTATTATTTTTAACTATTTCATTTACCAGATGTAAGGACTCCTGGTATTTTCTCCAAATGACTGATATTTTTAAAAGTTTGATCACCACATCGTTTAGGAAAGTCTGCCCAATGCAGTTGTGACTTGTGTTGCAATTGTGTTATGATAGGGGGCATTAAGAAACTGCATGCTTTTGATTTGGGATTGTCAGGCACCAGTTCAGAGCTGAGTTGAACTGATCTTGAGAAGATGCTTCTATTGCTGGGCTCTGACGTGATGGTCCTGCCCGTCATCACTGCACCTTGTCCTTGCTCACATCAAAGCTGAAATGCATAATTACAAAGGTGGGTAAATAAATGAATTATGGGTGTTTTAACCAAATAATCATTGTTAATTACTTTATTACTGAGATTTGTTTGGAAACTACCTTCTGAAACATTTCAGGCATTATGCAAACGGTAGAAAATACCATTTTTCTAAACTATCAGTGTGGCAGTACCTGAAAAAAAAAAACCCATCTTCTCCTGAAACTGTGCTTGCTTCTCCTAAGAAGTCATTCCGTGGCTTCCCAATACCTGCATGTCAATTAATACCATTGGTGTCAATGTGTTTTTTCTTAGTTCCTACTGCTGTGACAGCTAGAGCCTTCCCCACCCTTCTCATCAAGAACCACCTGAGATAAACATCCAAGAGTATCTTCCTTCCCATTTTCAGATGAGTAAGTCTGGCTCCTTTCAGTCCAAGATGGGAAGTTTGTCCCAACTTTTAATGCTTGAGCTGTAATGCCAGCTCCCTTGAAACCCAAGGAGCCCTTAGCTCAGCCAGTTCCCACATGGCTATCCCAAAACTACTGAGTAGGGGGACTGATGTCTGTGGGTTTAAAAATCAAAACCCATTTACTGAGTCAGATCCTTTGGCCCACTGAATCCATGCTGCAATGCTCCAGGGACACAAGGCAGCTTATAACAAAATAAATCCAGCTTATGTGGGCAGCGCAGAACTCCTGGGTGGTCACAAAACCAGCTACCAGAGTCATACCAGAGGCAACAAACAAAGGAATCAATCTCCAGTTACTGCTGCACGAGGAAAAGTCCAAGGTACCTGCGTTGTTATGGCAAGAGTTCATTTGGGCTAAGAGGTAAACAGAGACGGCTGAGCTTGATCTCTAAAGCTGGGGCTGGATGGCTGGAAGCACCAGCTTTCTCAATTGCTTAGAGTAAAGGATTGAGTTGATAAATCAGAGCAGCCCTGATCGCTTTTAATCAACTGAATGAGAAGGAAGGAGGGGAGGTGGAGGCTTAGGAAGAAAAATATGTAAAGCTTAAAAAGTTCCAGCTGCTGTTCTCTAATGGAGTCTCGTTCCTCATGAACGGTGGAATGGTTAGGCCACCTGGTGGCAAATAGCAAACCAACAACCTTTGCAATTTCCAAGCTACAATAAATGTCCAAAGGATCAGAGAGCTCTGGGAACTGTCAAAAGCTGGGAGGTTTTCACACCCAGGTGGCTGCTATGCAGCCACTGCTGGGAGACAGCAGCCAGCAAAGATTGCCATCAGCCACTCCACAGGTGCAATGCAGAACAGCTGACCTGGTGTCTGGCCAATTTCTGCCTCCATCACCAGATGTTCCACCACAGCCAGCCTCTCCCTCACCTCAGGACAGAGGCAAAGGAGAAGGCAGCCCAGGAGAATGGAGCTGGACTTAGCTTGTAGTTTGTGTAGAAGTAGTCAATGGCTCAGTGTTCCAGTGCACACCGGTGAAAAGTGGTGTCCTTCAAGGGTACATACTGGGACCAGTACTGTTCAGTAGCTTCATCAGCAACATTGTCAGGGGAATTCGAGTGCACCCTCAGCAAATTTGCAGATGACACCACACTGAGTGCTGTGGTTCACACTCCTGAAGGACAAGATGCCATCCACATGGATCTTGACAAGTTTGAGAAGTGAACACATGGGAATCTCACGTGATTTAGCAAGACCAAGTGCAAGGTGCTGCACTTAGATCAGGGCAACTCCTGGTATCAACACAGGCTGAGGGATGAACAGATCGAGAGCAGCCCTGCTGAGAAGGACTTGGTGCTGTTGGATGAAAAGCTGAACATTACCCAGCAATGTGCACTCACAGCCCAGAAAGCCAAATGTGTCCTGGGCTGCATCCAGAGCAGCATGGCCACCGGGGTGAGGGAGGGGATTCTGCCACTCTGCTCTGCTCTGTCTGGTGAGACCCCACATGCAGGGCTGTGTCCAGCTCTGGAGTAAAGACATGGACCTGTTGGAGTGAGTTCACCAGAGGGACACAAAACTTACCAGAATGCTGGAGAACCTCTCATACGAGGAAAGGCTGAGAGTTGGGGTTGTTCAGTCTGGAGAAGAGAAGGCTCTCTGGAAACCTTGTTGTGGCCCTTGAGTACCTAAAGTGGCCCTATAAAAGGCTGGGGATAAACTTCTCACCAAGGTCTGTTGTGATAGGATAAGGAGTAACAGTTTAAACTAAAAGACAGTAGATT
>VZRH01003712.1:344601-362106 GCA_013397555.1 Urocynchramus pylzowi | reverse complement strand
TCAATCCCACTCTTGATGTAGAGGGCAACCTTTGTGCCTCCCTGTCAGGATCCGGTCATTAAAATTCTTAGGAATGCCTCTGCATGAACTAAGGTGCAAATGAGACCGTATGCCAGTAGCAATAGTATGGGTTTTATTTGATAGTAAATATGAGAGAGAGAGAAAAAGAAAGAAAAAAAATTAGCAAATGTGGGGAGCAGGGGGAGACAGAAAGGGATTGAGAGAAACAGAATAAGGAAAATATCATTACTCCATGAATCCCAATGATGCTTCATTAATCATCTCCAGCTGGTCTTCTTGATGGTGGAGGTCCCCCCCAAAAACCATAGAATCTGATGGGTTAATATATGCTTAGGCCAGGAAGGAGCATCCAGGCACCTCCCTGGGGGGCAGAGGAGTTAGCCATTGTCTCTTACAACAGACTCTGGGTTTGTTGCATCACATGCAGTCCTGTGGTGCAAGGCCTCAGGGATGACTCTGGGGGGCACTTCAGGGGGCCTTTGATAGATTAAGGCACCCCCTCATCTGCCCCTCATGTCCATGTCCTGTAGATGTGGCTTTCCCAGGATTGGGGGATCCATAGCAGTTTGTGTAAGGGAGGATGGGCTCACTGCCCCTGAGCAGAGGTTACAACGCACTGAAACTTCCTCCTCCCATCTCAGCTCAGGGGGAAATATGTGCAAACCTGCTCCCAGCAAATGGGTCTGTGGGCTCCAGCCTCCCCCATCCTGAAGCAAGGAAAAGATGATTCTTAGCATGGCTGCTGGGTTTGACTCACATTCTTTTTCTTGTTTACTTGTTTGTTTCAGGTGGTTGAAGAATGGGTTTTCCCTTTGTCTAAGCTCAGCAGTTTGACTTTCAGTCCAAAGTCCCAGTCAGGTATCTTCAGGGAGGTTGTAGCTTCTTTATACAGTTTTTGTTATAATGAGCAAAACTTTATATCAATGTTTAAGGCATGAACTATTGCATTCTCTGAAACTGTCCTTCCTCTTCTATCTCTTCTGAACAGCCTGTACTCATTGACAGTCACACTCCAGTGATGGGACTCGTCCCACCAGGTTTCACTAATGGCAAGAAGAACATAGCTTTCTAGCAACATGGTGTCTTCCAGCTTGCATTGGCAACTGCACCTCAGCTGGGCTGTCAACCATGTCACCTTCCTAGAGGAACATCTCTTAATCCTTTTGTTATGTTTCCCTGATCTTTCCCTGTTGGCTTCTGTTACCTTGAGAGTCCTTGGCTCATTTCCCTGTGTGTGTTCCAGTGTGGCCAGCAAATTTCATCACTGACAGAGGAACCTCGCCACCACCCTGTCTCTCTAACTTCTGCATATCACCCCACAGATTGACAGGGACAAGTCTGATATTGTCCCCCTCCCCCATCATACCTGACTTAAAGCTCTGCCAGTGAGCCCTGCTAGTTTCTGATCAAAGACTCTCTTCTCTTAGTGAGTAAAGTGAATCCAGTCTAAAAAGCAGTATGCATGATGCTACATAGATCATTCCATTGTTAAAAAGCCAAATTTTTTTCAGTGACACCAGCCACAGAGCCATTTATTAATAGATTCAGCCCATTGTTTCTTTCTGTAGCTGCCTTCAAATGGAAATACAGGAGAGAGTATAACTGATGTTTCAAATTCCCTTACCAACCCAACAGTGACATAAGGAATACCAGGGAAAGTGTGGACTGGAAGTTGAAAGGAACATGGTCCCTCCCAAAAGAGGTTGCAGAGAAGGCTGAGATACTGAATTCCTTCTTTCAGTCTTCATTGCCAAGGCCAGCCCTTGGTAATCTATGCCTCAGAAGACCAGGAAGAAGGTTTAGAGCAAGAGGAGGAAACCTCATTTGGTTGAGGAGGGTAGGGTTAGACACCACTTAGCCAAAATTGACATCTACAAGTCCACAGGCCCGAATGGAATGCATTCAGGGGCATCATTGCTAGACCACTCTCAATTATCACTGAAAGGTCAGGAAATGTGCTGGAAAACTACAAGAAAGATAATGTCATCCCAGTCTTAAAAAATGGCAGGATAGAGGACCCAGGGTACTACTGGCCAGTCAGTCTTACCTAAGTCTCTGGAAAGTGATGGAATAGTTCATAGCAGCCACCTCTAAGCTCAGGGAAGACAGGAAGGTGGTCAGGAATAGTCCACCTGAACTTGAGGGAGCCCTTCTTTACTGTGAGGGTGACTGAGCACTGGGACAGATTGCCCTGAGGGACTGTGGAGTCTCCTTCCCTGTAGATACTCAAAAGCCATCTGAACACATTTCTGAGTCATGTTCTCTGGGGGACCCCATTTAAGAAGGGAGGCTGGACCAGATGACCTGCAGTAGTCCCTTCCCAATTGCCCCTTCCGTGAGTATGTACAGAGAGAGCAGAGTAGCTGTGCTGTACATACTGTATTTCTGGAGCATCATCTAAACTGCCTTTTCTTACTGCAAATGACATCAAAAAGGTATGTATATTCCTTCTTTCTTAACAAAGCAAGCTGTAGTCTTCAGTGATAAGGCATTGATCATATTTAAGCCTGCTTTGTTTCTTATTTCTCTGGAGCAGCAATCTGCTGGACATAACTAAAAGCCATGCAATATAGGGTGAATGTTGTTACCAGGAGGGTAGTTGATGACTGGAAAGTGTTCTTTGTGCTGCTGGGCTTTTATCGCTTTCAATTGTGATTGATAACAGATAAAACTGTGAAGGAAAGAGCTGAGAAAACAAGCTGGAAAATGTTATTTTGAAATGCAGATGTTAATGTGAAGCCTGATAAGGAACATTGTGCAACGAATATTAGTGTATATCTCCCAACAACAGGTTCTTATGTCAGTGTCCAAATGTTTGCCTGCTAAAAATAGCTAAAAACATTCTCTTTTGCCTTAGCTTTCTTATAACAAAAAGGATGTTTACTTTAGCCTTACTTTCCCCTCCTACCACTGATGGAGCAGCAAATTTCCTTCACAGGTGTGCCATCTTGTCTGCCTCTGTGCTGGTTGCTTCAGGGAGGGGAGGATAGGGGTAGCAGTTCCCAAAAGGTCCAAGCAAATGGGAATCACTGAGCTCAGCCTCCCAGGGAAGATGTACTTCTTAGTGGGTCTGTCATGATAGGATAAGTAGAATTTTCTCTAAAATGGCATAACTTTTGCTGCTAGTTTTTGATCAAAACACAAGGAAACAATTAAAAAAAACCACAAAAAACCCCAAAACAATACAAAAAACCATGTCAGGGTACTGGAGCTTTGATTAATGTTTGTATGAGGCAAAACTTTGCATTCAATAGCTCACCAAAACTGGACACCCAAAAGCAGATGGCTATGCTCCAGTCCTCATTCTCATTTATAATCCACCTCAATAAACAGGACTGCATACGTCAAACTGTGATTATCTTCTCAGATAACACCTTTTTAATAGCATGCATTGAAACTGCTCTGTTTTGACAAACAAGGGACATTGCATGAACATTACAAGTTTATGTTAGTCAATGTTTTCTGAAGTGCTTGAGAACACGGGTGAAAAAAAGCTGTTAAGGTCATTACATGCAGGAATAGTTGTTGTGACTGCTGTGATTGTTTTGGGCCCAGATTAAAAGGTAATCCCTTTTAATGCCACCTCCAGTTTCACATGGAGACTCCAAACGTGGGGTCCCTTAGTCCACTATCCCTCTCCATCTGTGCCATGTCTTTCTGATGCCAATATTCAAATACTGTGCCAGGTCCTCTAAATCTTGCATGTATTTTTTTCTCCTGGTATATATTAAACCATATGAGATCTATTGGAGTACCAAATATGTTCAGACAGACAAATATTCAAAACAGAGCTGGAAGTTAGCCCTGCTACTATCTTTCATGTATTAAGAAATGTAAGTGTGGTCAGTTATGAGCCAAAAGCTACACCTTTTTAATTCTGATAATTGTAAAAACTTCCTTTAGTATTCCTTCGTCCACATAATCATTATTGACTAAGAAAAGACAGTAAACTATTATGTTGCTTTGGCAATAATCAGTCACAGTTAACATAATTCATGAGAAGAGATGGATAACATCAATGGAACTCTTAGAGGCACTACAATTAGAGACATGTCTGACCCATGGGTGCTGGGACTGTTAATTACATGAGGATGAGCCACTTGTTCAGACCAGGACTATACCTTCATCCCTCAGCCCTGCCACCAAAGTAGCTGGAAGGGAACTACCTGCTTTAGGGGGGAGCACAACATGTTCTGCCTCTCAGTGCAACGTTCCACTTGAGTGTATAGAGGTAGAACTGAGGGAAAGTTAGAGTAAAAGGTATTCATGCCTTGAAATGGATGAGAACTCAGGGAGTTAAAGATGATAGTTTGACTACTGTTAGTCATGAATGAGTAATCTAGGTAGCTTAAAGAATCACTGGCAAAGGAGTCAGCAAAAGGAGGCTTAATAAAGATTTAAGAGCTGTGACGAAGTTCAGTGGAAAGGCTCACTGTATTACTTCACAGATGAAGAACACAGGGAAAATAGGAGTAGAATCAATTTAGAACAATTTTCACAGAGACCAGGGATGCAAAGGCTGAGGGTAAACTAGGGATTAGCAGCACTTAATCATTGACTAATTTAGCATTTATGAAAAGATTCAACAGGATTTACTATAAGCATAGCAGTAATAATAAAAAATCTTAGATGATGATAATTATACTAAACTCACCATCTGGCATTTAAATCAATTCATACATGCATGCACAGAGACACAGATATGTATGTCAAAAATTCCCACCAAATTTACTGAAATACTTACCTGTACATTTCTCAACAGGCAAGGATTGAGCTTTGAGGACTGGGGAGGTGTCAGACCAGGCCTCATCATCAGTTTTTGGCAACAGTCCTCTGAGTATCACAACACTGAGAGCTGGTAAGCTCTGAGAGGCACCCCAGAAAGATGAGACTGCTGGCTACAGTCCTCTGTGGCCCAAGAGAGTTGGAGGTGCCTATGAGGTTGTGAGATGATTGGCTTTAGTCATCAGTCAATCTGTGTCCTGGCTGCAATCCAAGCCAAAAATTTTACTCAGAAGGCAAACAACAGTAACATTGTCCCACTCAGGCTACTATTCAGACAAAAATAACATTCCAAGGCTATCTGTTGGAAAACAGGAGCTCATTAAGCAACAGAAGGTCCAGGGAATAGATGGCTTCTGATGAGCTCAAGGGAGCTACCTGTCCAGGAGCTATTAATCAGGGAAGGCCTCACAAGCAGTCCTGACATCACAGAGTGGGAGAAAAAGCACGACGACACTATCATAGGAATATTTTTTTTTATTTTGAGGATTCCATAAGCATTCCTCTAGTTCTGGACTGACAGTTGTTCATGTATCTGTGCTTCACAGAATGGAGAAACACTGGGATCCATTTTGGAAATATTCATCTGAAAGTACTCAAGCTTTGCTTAAGGTGCCTACCTTCCTTTACTGTTTCTTGGAGCCCGAGAAGGAGAATGAAGTCTGGCTCTCTTGCTCAGAGGCAAGTGCTGAGAAAGAGAAATGTCTAGTGTACTCACCTTGAAGGTACCTATGCTTTCTGATGAGCTGCAGAAGGGCAGGGTGGGCTAACAGAGGTACTCAACATCTCTTTGGAATGAATAATGGCAAGACAGTTTTTAGAAAATTACTAGTAGCTCTGTTCTGTGTACTTAGTCCCAGGAGAAAAAAATAAAGTATATTCATCACATTGGTGGGAGAGAAAATATTGGCTCACATTTACAGTTACGGTTTTCAAAAGAATTTGTATATTCTTTGGAGCTGAGCACAGATTAAATTCTTGTGCCTGGGTGAGTTTATGCAAATGTAGAGTTTTGTGTCATGCTTTAATGGCTTTTTAGTTACATGTTGAGGGTAATGTTAATGCTGAGCTTTTAAATAGTAGCTGGATGTATTTATGATGAATGCAGGACTTTTTGGGAAATAGAATTGCCAAGCTTCATACACCTAGAGCTGGAGGTGAAATGTCATTACATTCCTCTTAGGAAACACTTAAAAGACATGGCAAGTCAGCTGATTTTAAAGCCATCAAGTCCAATATGGGAGATTATTGTTAGCAGGGAATCTGCAGAAACATCAGTATGAATCACTGTCTTGGGGAGTGGGAATTATTCTTTTGGAGATTTTCATACCCCAAAAGGGTGGGAGTAAAAATCACAACTATTTATCTTTAGATAAAAACCCCAAGCAGAATCTCATGTTATTCTTTTCTTCTCTCTCCCTTTGCATTATAGATTTTTTATATTTTTCTGCAAAAGCATTTTTTAGTGTGCTTTAAGCAGGCTCTTGGGAGTTGCTGGCCACAGCCTGTTGAGGGAGTGAATGATGAGGGAATGGAGCTTTCAGGAACCAGCCAAATGGTGCCAGTGTACATCAGTACAGTTGCACAGAGAGGATGGGGGTGGGTCATAGCTGTGAACCTGGAAGAAGCAATGCCTGAAGGAAAGACCGGAAGTTTACCTGGTCTGGAGCTCAAAACAGCTATGGAAAGAGTTATCATCAGTTATTCCTGACTCATACTGTTGAAATAGGGTCCTATTTAATGACAAAAAAGAATATTTTTCATCCTGCAAGAAGATGTGCCTTATCGCTCCACTACTCAGCAAATGAACTCCACCATTGTCAACTCCAAACAGTGAGAAGTTTCATGATAAATTCTTTTATACCCTCCATGTCTGGGGAGCTGTGCCCAGTTGCACACACTGGGACACACTCTCTGGCCCTTGTGCAACTTGGCCTTGTATCTTAACTGTCCTGAGCAGATTGGTCAGCACAACTCTGCAGGTGCAAGGATTTCTCAATAGTGTGAGAGGAAAATACTGGTTCAAGTCACAAAGCACATACAACAAAATGAAATTATAGATAAGCATCTTAGAACTTTTATTTCTGAAAGAAACTGTCTTTTGCAGTCCCTAAGAAAGAACTTGTTCATAATTTCTCCTAAGATCATAAAGCAGGTGACAGATTTCATTACCGCTGTAACTAATTTAAACATTAGCAAATCAAAAATTCTGGGAGAAAATGCAGCTGCTGAGCATTGTCATAACTGTTATCTGGAGAGTCTCAACTCCCTCACAGGCACTGCTCTGCTCCCTTGATGAAATGGCTGTTTCATGAGGATCAGAATGATGTCCACAGAGAAAGCAGCTGCATATTTAGGGTTCATAGAAACCTTCTTTTGTCACAGAACAAAGGCTTTTCCAGTTCCTCAGCCTGTTGCTGCTCACTGAGGTGTGCCCCCTCTTTCCTCATAAGATTCTTCTCCTTCTAAATCCATTGTAATTCAGTAAATGCTGGTTTATACAGCATGACTGGAGGACTGTTGAAAATATTGTTCCTTCTCAAACAGCAGTGAGGGAGAAAGCAGTTCAGAGTTACTTCAGGCAAGATGACTGATCACCCATTTGCTCCCAAATTTAAACTGCATCTGGCTTAGTCTTTGGCAACAAGTTCATGCAAAGCAACAACTTCTGATAAAGTCTCTCTTCTGTATTTATTGTATTTTGTTCTTTCCATTGAGTATACTATTTGTTACTCACCCCTCCTTTCACCATAAGCTTAATTTGCTGTTTGCTTCCACATGTTTTATTTCCTGATGCTTGAAAAGTCAGTCCTTATCTTTCCCTCAAGACTCTTCTGAGTATTACTTTCTCTCCAGTAAAAGATGGTGGTTCTTTTCAAACTTTGTCCTAGAGCAAAGTGAACAGAATTAATGACAGTGGAAGAAATCCCAAGGCTGTTGGGAAAGGTTTAGGCTGTAGAGTATGGTTTGAGAGCTGCCTAGGAGGCTGACTCATGGAAGGAGAGGAGAGGAGAGGAGAGGAGAGGAGAGGAGAGGAGAGGCATCAAATTTACAAGAGAGAGGCAAGTCTGGGTCTAATGAAGTCCAAGAAAGTCTACAGTTCTTAATGCATATATATTGGGGCATTTGCACTTCCTGATCAGAGAAATTTCTTAAGTAGTTCATCTGCTTTGTTTCTTTCTGTGCAAAGACATGCTTGGGGACTAGTCTTACTGAAATCAGGATAACTCTGAATCATCAAGTCATCAGTGTTGTAAAAGACATTCAAGATCATTCAGCCCAATTGTCAACCCAGCACTACTGCTGGTAATCTCTAAACCATTAAACTTCACTCACCACCAGATCCAGATACCCCTAAAACACCTCCAGGGATGGTGATTCCACCATCTCCCTGGACAACCTGCTCCAGTGCCTGACCGCCCTAACAGTGAAAAAAATGTTTCTAATTTCTAATGTGCTTATCACCTGTCTCAGTTTAAGGCCATTTCCTTGGGTCTTCTCCCTGTAGGCACAGTAGAAGATACTGGACCCCACCTTACTAACAGCCTCCTTTCAGGCAGTTGTAGAGGGCAATGAGGATTCCCCTGAGCCTCCACTTCTCGAGTATAAACACCCCCCTCTCCCTCAGGTGTTTCTCCTAAGACATGACCTCTAGATGCTGCATGAGCCTGGTTGTCCTTCTCTGGACTCGGTCCAGCACTTCAAAGTCCTTTTTGAAGTGAGGGGCTCAGAACTGAGCCCAGGACTCTGAGTTGTGACCTCACCAGTGCCCAGTACAGGGGACAATCCCTGCCCTGGCCCTGCTGGCCACACCATTGCTGATCCAGGCCAGGATGCCTTTGGCCTTTTTGGCCACCTGGGCACACCCTGGCTCACATTCAGCTGCTGTCACATTCAGCACCCCAGGTCCCTTGCTGCTGAACTCTCAAGCCACTCCTCCTCAAGCCTCTAAGACTGCATGGGGATTGAAAACATTCATTCCAACCACAAATGCACTTTTAAAAGCACTCTAAGGTACTTAAAAAATAACACTCACCACATTGTTTTCCTCTTAGATGACCTTTTCCTGTTTTCTTGCAAAGCATGTACAAGTATGAACTGCTTCTCTTATTGCTTATTCCTGAAATAATAGGAACCAGAGTTTCTCGTGACTGTTCCCTCGCTGCCTCTCTAAACCAGGACTGCTCTTCTAGAAGCAAAATTCTGATTTTTTAAAAAAGAGATATATTTTATGTTTGTATTGGATGATTTCCTTCGTACATCTCAATTATCAATTGGGTATTATTTGGAATGCTGATCGTGCCTCTCTATCACTACTTGACAGAAAAGTGACAACTGTCCCTGTCTCTTTAAGTCAGGATTTGGCTGACTCTATGAGCCTTAAATGCTCATATCTAATGCTAACAGTAATGAGATAACTAAGAAAAAAAACCAGGAAATTTCTAGTGGCAGAATCTCTGCCATGATGAGAATCTAAATATATAAACCAGACAAGGAGAGGTAATATTTTTCATAAACTTGAGCTGACATATCTACAAAGAGAGATAGTTCTTTTAGCACACCAGCCCTTCTGAAAGTCAAAAATAGAAGCAGAAACTTTTGAAGCTAAATGCAGACTCTGATAGGAGAAACCTCACTGTGAAGGTCACTGAAGGAAGTGATTTCCTTTACTTCAAATGAGAGTTAAAATTAGCTCAGACCCATCCCAAAAATCCAATAATCCATGTTGTAGGCTGAGCTATCACATCCTGTTTCTAAACTTGTATTTGCAATGTTTTACTTCCTTTCCAAAAGCTCACCCTTTGCCAATGCCAAAGTTTCTCTTTGCATTGCTGAGCTGCAATAACTACTTGTATTCTTGTTTTTACCTTGCTGTAAATTCTGTTGAGTGTTATCTTTCTACATTATTTTACATTTGTTCTGGGGCATTATTATGCACTTCAGACATAAAAGTGCAGTGTATGTGTTACACAATAAATTTGCTGTGGTTGATCTGTGCCAATAATAACTGCTTTCAAAACTTAAAACCTGTCCCATGTCAAGTAATACAAAACATTAAAGGCCGACTGAGAACCCACAAGCCAAACCAGCATAAAATGTCAATTTGAAATAGAACTAAGGATTTAATAGAATTAAAGTTTTCCCCAAATGTCCCCTGTGTTGGACAAAATGGTTGTGTCAGTCTGTAGCTGTGGAACTGAATTTTTGAGTTCCCTTTGGGCAGTCCTAACTGCCCCCTCTCAGCACAGATGTGCAGAAAAGCATCTGCTGTGGTGCTGGGAGGAATGCAGATTTTTTTACTCCCCAGTGTGTGTCTAGTCTGTCAGAGCAGTGACAGCACCCAAACAGATACCCCATGGTCAGAGGGCAATATTTACCCTTCTGGCTAGTGTATTTATCATTTTGCCAGCAGGTTTTTTTCCTCATAGTTCTGGCTTTATTTGCATTTGTCAAATACGTTCATCTGTAGGGTTTTTTCCACTGATGAATAGCTTTATTCAAGATACTGGCTTCTGTGGTTTAAAAAGCTGATGTCCAGTAACTGCCTGAGGTCCTTGGTCATTGGTGGACCATACAGCTAAACTCAGGAAAAGGAAAGTACAGCACTGGCCTACCTACCTTCCCTGGGTGGCTGATGTTAACAATAGCTTTAATCAGAAAAGCATGCTGGAATGAAAGGATCAAAGAGAGTTGCTGAAAAAAAAATCTAGTGGGTATTTTCATTTTCACATCTAGTTATTTAGGGCATCCTTTTTGTTCATCTTTTCTTTTATCCATTCTGTCTTAAATATCACCTGCTCTCATTTCTATTCTTAAAGAGGCTAGCAGACCAGACTTTATATGTCTCTCTTACCTAGATGTCTTAAATTTCCTTAGAGGTCATAGATCAGTGTGTGTTCTATTTTCATTTGGTACACTGACTTTACTAATGACATGCTTCAACTCTTCAGGTCAGCAGTCAGGACAGGTGTAACTCCAATAAGCTAAATTTAGTGCCAGCCACTTTTAAATATTTACATAAATGTAGAAAGTACTTTTACCTGGAAAAACTGGAGGTATCAATATATAAAACAAGGTAAGAAACACAGAAAAGCTTCTCATGTAAGAAAGAAAAGAGCTTTTTGAAAAGTGTGGTTCTCAGCTCTCCACAGAATCTCTGAATACATGCCTCTGTCATGTCAGTACTTTAATGGTAACATACAATGTTAAGCCTCTTTACTACATGGTTTTTTTAAATCTTATTGTTTTTATCTTAGAGCAGTGTATAGCAGAAATCTATGAAAGATAATGATTGTTATTTTAGTTTAATAAAATCCCAATGAGAAAGAGAGGACAGGATGCCCTTCTTTCACAGATGAGTTGGTTGCTTCACTTGCCTCTGACAACAGCAGCTTTCAGCCCACCTTTTATTCCTGAGCAGACTCTATTCTGTTCTATTCAGGATTGCTTCTAGCATGTCTTGCTGTGGTAGGAATGAGCTCCTTTTGTACCTACAGTGCTAATAAGCATGCTGGCTTATATCTAATTATGCAGTAATTCATTTTTGTATAAACCCTCAACTTTCCTCCCTTCAAGTCTAATTTCCCAGAGTTTCTCTATATCCAGGCCTTATTAAGACATGTATCACTGTCTTGCTCTTTTTGAACATCAGCTGCAACTGTTGAGGATTAAGAATAATGACTGGTACTCCTCTTTGCCAGAACATTTGATTCTTTGTATCTGTTTTGTTCTACAATCCCAGTTAATTACAGAAAATGAGACAACAAAAGTTTACAATCTCATAAATGTTCTCCTCTCTCGTGCTTCGTGTTTATAATACATAGTGAGAAGTGGCCTGTACATGTCTAGTTACTGGCAGCACGTGCATAAAAAACAGGTATGGTTGTTCTGGATAGAAGAGAGTGTCATAGAGACAGATAACCTATGACATAGACTCTTACATCATGTATCTCAAAACTATGTTCCTGTGTTGTCTGTGTTATCTGAGCCCTAGTAACACTGACTTCTGCTCTTAGGATTCAGGAAGCTGCTATTCTACCCATAGAAAGAAAATAAGCACTTATCCTAATTGGTAAGCAACTCTCCTGTCCTGTATCCTGCAGTACTTGAAGACTGAAATTGGAAAGGGGAAGGGAGATCAGGAAGGGAAACACACTGACTGAAGTACTCACCTCTTTGTTCTGTTTAGAGGATTTTGACTACCCTTTGGCATTATTTCCTTTAACAAGGAGGTTTTATGTGTAAGATATTTGGGCATTGAGAAGGGCTAAATGAAAAAAAAAAAAAAATAAAGCCAAAACAGAATATTCTACACAGTTCTTTTAGGGCACAAAACACTGCTCCAATTGTTCCTCAGGTTTGAAGCTAAGTGTCTCTAATACTGGGCATGAAGCTACCATCACACAGATCTTTGTTCCTTCTGCATGATCAATGAGGTTGCATAAGGGGCCTAGCAGTCATTTATACAGGAGGCAGGCTGATTCTGGCCCTAACAGCTCCATCACCAGCATGTGGTATCTGTAGACTCACAAACTTTCAAGTATCTTAAAAAGGACCAAGAATCACCAGAAGCAGTGGCACTTAGGAGCATTTACATTGCAGAAAAAGCCAGAATGACTGTGATTCCTACAGAACACTACATGAAATATTTGCATGTGTTTGTGGTCATTAGGTTTAACAGTCTCTTATGGATGAGTAATACAGTTTGCACTCTTGTTTCTCCTCAGTGCATTTAAAGGTGGCAAATAGTGGCCATAGAGAACTTCACTGAGGGAAATTATGTATCTCATGGTACACTCTTTTAAAACCTTTAAAGGCAAAAGCTTTAGAGTCTTTACTTTTGCAGTAGTCAACTTTGAGGTTAGTATAATCTTTGTTTCAGACTGGCATATGCAAGAAAAACAAGCCAAGCTGTGAAAAAAAACAAAATGAGAAAAATAACACCATGTGCAAACTTGTGGTCTGACTTCACTTTTAGAAGCAGATGCTGTATGAAGGTGTTACTGCACTTTCTGAGGGCAGGGGCTAGTGCCTGAAATAAAGCTGTGTGACATTATTCAACTCAGGCAGCACAGGGGAAGACTGAGAGAGTAGTGAGGGTTAATACAAAGATGAGTCTCTTTGACATTGTCTCCACTAGACAGTGACACTTGGCCGGAGCTATATCATTTTCATACTCTATCATTGCACTGATGGAACACCTTCCAGAGGCATCCATCAACCTTGATCATGTAAATATGCATGAAATTCAACAAAATAGTTTTGTGTCTTTGGGGATCAAATACGGGATCCCATAACTACCACAACTGCAAGCCTGTCTTCCTGCCAGCCCCAGGGAACTTACACTGAGCAGGCAGGGAGGTAACAGACCTTGGCACCACCCCACAAGGAA
This sequence comes from Urocynchramus pylzowi, assembly GCA_013397555.1. Lineage (NCBI taxonomy): Eukaryota > Metazoa > Chordata > Aves > Passeriformes > Fringillidae > Urocynchramus > Urocynchramus pylzowi. The sequence goes on along the minus strand of VZRH01003712.1, from coordinate 348,911 downwards.
CCAAAAGCTAGCACAGCCTGTGTAACTGCTGTCCTAAGCACTCTCCTCTTTTCTTGGGAGACCTTTCTGGGAAAACATATGATTGCCTTAAGCTCTTGGTAGTCTGCCTGTTTTTTAATTAGTAGATCACTTTGAACAAAACTACAAAAGAATTTAGGTCTTTGGAAACATTGCCAAGCTTCAAACAAAGAAAATTAGGAGACACGAATTAAGAGCAGAAACAAGTGTTTTGCACTAGCTCTGCAGTGATTTAAGGAGAAAAAATGGTATTATACCTGTGTATAAGAACAATCTATGACAATAAAATCCTGCAAGGGAAGTGACAAACTGAAACTGCATGGCAGCATCAGAACAAATGTTTAATTCTGTACCTAGTCCAGCTTTTGCATGTTTTATACTTTATCTGGTAAGGATGCCTATGCTAGAAACCCTAGAAATGAGTATTTTACTGAACTGCATGGCAGCATCAGAACAAATGTTTAATTCTGTACCTAGTCCAGCTTTTGCATGTTTTATACTTTATCTGGTAAGGATGCCTATGCTAGAAACCCTAGAAATGAATATTTTACTGGAAACACAAAAACGAGTGCCCTGGAGAACAGGGAAAGGGTGGAAAACAATAACAGAAAGCAGACCCATATGGGCTGGTGAGGAAAGGCTGGTGTGGAACTGAAAATTAAGAGGATAAGTCAGGTAATTGTCCTAGGGTGACTTTATGATGCTTGTATCCCCCGTCATCTGTTCTGTTTATGCTGAGTATTAAGTATTATAACCACCTTTAAGACTGGTTCTGAGAGCTAAGGGGAGAGAAGAAGCACAGACTTTGTTAGCAGAAACTGCACTTGCTCCCCTCTCACAGACTGCACTGTCTGCAGCACGGGCAGCAGGGAAAGCTCTCCTTTGCTTTGAGTTAGTTTTTAGCTAGCTGAGGCTGAGAAGTTCCCTGGACTGGCTTTTCTTTTTCTTGGAGATGTTCTGCCCTGCTCTGGACTGAAAACCCAGCTCACACATGTGGCCCATCAGGGACCAAGATGTGGCATTGTCCAGCACAGGAGGGACTGATAAGAGACTGAGTGAGCCGGGATACACTCCACAACAAGGACTTTCTGAATTTGCCATCTCTTCAGAACAACGAAAAGTAACATTGTTTAATATTATTAATTTTTTAATGTTTGTAAGTACATTGCTAGTTAAATAAACATTTTTTTCCATTTTTCTCCAAAGAAATATTTTCTGAACCATAGAAGGGAGGGGCTGCTTGAATTTGTTTTCTAAAAAACACCCATTCGGAAGTTTCCTCCCAAATTTGCCCTAAAACAAGACAGTAATAAACCAAGAAGAGAAGTGAGACTTAGTCAATCAACAAAGACTAAAGTGAAGTAAGATTAGCAATAGACTCAAGACAAGTCACAAAGGATCATGAAGAACTTTGTGTAAAAGCCCCAGTTTTAATAACATATTTTCTATAGGGTCATGTTTTAGAAGTAATATGCTTATATATGTTGATACATAATCCAGTGAACACGGTATTCATGGAATTCATTTGTTTGTCCCAACTTTAAGCAGAATACACTTTTAGGACAGACTGCCATAACCTCTCTTCAACAGCTGAGGGCACTCCATGACCAGCTAAATGAAAAACATGGTTCTACAAAAAGCGAACCTGAAGGTGGACACCTAGCAGCTAACCTGACAGCAGAAATCAAATTATGAGGCGAGCCAGCTGAAAGGTCAGGGATGCCTGCCAAATAAGTGTGGGCTGCTACCCGAGTCCAGTATGAATTGTGTAGGAACATACTGAATTGGCTTAGATTGGCATACTGGGTAGGGAAATTTTATTACTGGCCCCAAATATTCAGAAAGTTCAGTCTGGAAGCCATGTATATGGTGGTGGTCCTGACTTCATATATAGCTTTGGTTTCCCTGGCAAAATCATGCTCATGGATACAGTGAAGTTCCGTAATATTCATGAAGTTGGAAATCCAGGATTTAATGTTCTTCTTTCTGGAAATTTAAGTATCTGAAAACCTCACTTTCATAATGTTAGGGTAAAAATAAGCAGTTTCTGACAAGGCCTTCTTCCCACAAGCCTGTGATCAGACAGCTTCTGACTCTCAAATTCCCATTGCTCATCTGAACCAGGGATTTATGAACACCCAGTCTTCGCAGACCCGCAGTAATATGGCTTTTATAAACATCTGTATACTTATGTCAAAATGGAGCTGTAGGAATAAGTGATTGCTTTTTTTCCAGGGACAAAGACAGAAGAAATGCCTGAGGCTTGAGTTCGGGCTAGGTTTGCCCTGTTTGTTTGTTGCAGGAAAACTGCAACACTGTATACTGATTTGGCCACAGAGCTGCTGCTATCTTAGCCAGTTTTCAAATAAGCTTCTTGTGCGGGCTGCAGGTACATTTGAGCATTTTGCTAATGTAATTTGGAAGAAAAAATGGGATATTACAGAGCACAGGCTAGAATGGCTTTCTTTTGCAAAAATATTAAAAGGTCAGTTTCAAACATCAACTTCAATGTTATTTTATCCAAGGGATTACCTTTAGAAGAAAGCAAGTTTGCTTTGTAAAACCTCACAACAAACAGTATGGTGAACCTGGCACCTTGAAATAAGTGTTAGGTAAATGCCCCCTGTGCAAAAGTGAGAAAATCAACCTTCGAGTAATTGCTGCATGGGACAGCCCAGCAGCCTCATGGCCTTTTGTAACTCAGTGGGAACCCAGCTTAAAAACTTTGTTTCAGCAAAGTAGGCAAGAACAAATAGTGCCAGTCCTGCTTATCAGAACACTTTATGTACTTTAACCAAGGGCTTGTGTCCTTCTAAAGTAAAGTTTAACAATCTTCCGTAAACCTTTACGAGACGAAGCTTGTTTTTCTTACGTTTGGTTTTTACCATGTGCAATATCACTTATTTCCACAAGAGGGAAAACGTGTACTTCTCTTCTGCCTATTTCCCCTTTCCCCAAAAGCCGTTCAGCGCAGCAGACCAAAGCAATGTACTGACACTAAACAAAGCGAGGAGAAAACACGGGTTTTTGTAACTTATTTTGCAAAAAAACGGGTACTAATTTGTAGAAAGGTAAGGTTATGTGAGGGTAAAAATATTTGTCTCGGAAGTCAATGCCTGCAAGACAAGGGGCTAAGGGGGCATAGGACTGAAAAGTGTCTATGTATCCCAATTTTTTCCTTATTTTTATTTTTACCTCTACCCATATGGTTAATGACTAGTAATGCTACTGTGATTTGACTAGGTTTTGCAGAGTGAGTTAGGAAAGCACCTGAATGCAGCAGCAAATGCCCATTTAAAAACTGCTGGTGCAGAAGAAGAGTGTACACAATCCAGTATATTTAACACTTCAACACTGTTACCTTATTAAGCAATCCCTACATAAAGAAACAAATAAACAAATATTGTTGATCCACACTCTTGCTGGTTTTGGCTGGGGGAACTTTGTGTGTTCTGTTAAGGCATGCATCCTGTTGTCACTCTAAAATAAAGACATTCTGTTATTTTAAGATGTGAAATGAGAGATTTTAAGAGACTGACACTGGAATAACTTAGAGTTACATGTTCTGAGAGTTATTCCTACCAAATCAGCTAATGTCTTTGATTTTTACCAGCAATGAAAGCAGGTAGAAGTATTTTGTCTGCCAACAAGAAAATACTACTTCAGAAATGTCTAACACACTAAGAAAATGATGAATTTTGGCATTTTTACATCTTCAGAATGGAGCAATCCAAAACTGCTTCACGTTTCAGTATTTTTCTCCCAGACTACACTTCACTTTCTACCAATTGCGTGTACAGAGGCCCTATACTACAATTGCCTTCAGGTGCCTTCCAACTTGATTTATTTGCAGCGTATGAAGAGATTTTAGAGCTGACTGTTGTCAGACAGCTGTGGGGGGCGTCCCTTACAAAGGGGGGGCTCTCCTTACAAAGGGAGCTACACAGGGTAGCCCCTTGGCAGGGGACATTCATGCCAGTGATTTGTACCATCCGAGCAAGCCCTTGGGCCCTGTCTCCATGCTGGCCCTGTCTCTGTGCTGTGGTGGAGTTGCCTTGGCATGGGCGGGACAGACTCCTTCTCTTCCTCACGTGCAGCAACAGGCACGCGTTACGGGGCTGCTCCTACAGCCCACAGCTCGGATCGTCCCCCACCAACACCCCCTGCCCCGCAGACAGCAATCCTCGAGCGAGGAAACACCTCCTGGGCTGAAGCTCTCTTTGTCGACCTCCCACACGGGACGGCAGCGGCCAGAGCAGCCTCCCCCGCTGCTGGGGGACAAGAGCCTGCTC
>VZRH01003712.1:207138-344047 GCA_013397555.1 Urocynchramus pylzowi | reverse complement strand
CGGAGAGCGCAGAGCGCCGCGCTGCCGCCCACGACCTGCCCAGCGCCGCCCGGGCCGCGCGCTGTGGGTCCGAGCGCCCTTACTGCCCCGGAATCGTGCTTTCGGCTGGGCGAGCCCGCGGGAAAGACTTGGATGTTGCATGCAGGGAGTGGGGAGCGCGAGCCTTCCAACAGACGAGGAACCCACGACCAGTCCTTAGAAAATTGCCCTTTGCTAAGGAAGTTGCGCTTCTTGACTAATACATGAGCTGTGAATGACTAAGTGCGGGACTGCATTTATACCTGCTCTAATTGCCTTTTTCTCCTATGTCTCTCTAGGGTGGATTTGCCAAGTGTTACGAGATGACAGATTTGACAACAAATAAAGTTTATGCTGCGAAAATCATTCCTCACAGCAGAGTAGCAAAACCTCATCAAAGGGAGAAGGTATGTATGCATGAATGATTTTTTTTTTCCCTCGAACTCTTTGTGTGCTGGATTGCCTAGCCCTTTTCCTGAAATGGTTCTGATAGAGCTGTCTGCTCAACCTTGTGGAAGTAAGGCTAACAACACCTTTCTTCTTTCTTACTATCTGTCTTTACAGATTGATAAAGAGATTGAGCTGCACAGAATGCTTAATCATAGACATGTTGTGCAGTTTTACCACTACTTTGAAGACAGAGAGAATATTTACATTCTTCTGGAGTACTGCAGTAGAAGGGTGAGCATCAAGTGAGAGAAATCCGGTATTTACTTACCTGGAATTTGCAACTAATTTACATGTGTGATGTGTAGAACTTATTTTTTTGTAGCTTTAGTTGTTGTCTCTCTGCGTACTCATTTACTTTGTCTTAAGGTGAATCTTGTGCATGAATTGTCAGTGACATTTCTGCCTTTGTTTTTCCTCTGCAGTCAATGGCTCACATCTTAAAAGCAAGGAAGGTATTGACAGAACCAGAAGTACGATACTACCTCAGGCAAATTGTGTCAGGGCTAAAGTATCTTCATGAACAGGAAATCTTACACAGGGATCTTAAACTAGGTAAGTTCTCCAGATTGCCAACTTCAAAACATACTCCTCCAGCCCTGTCAGCGTTGTACCACTTTATCCTTGTATGGTGATAGTTTGTTTAGTAGAATCAGCTTAGTCTATCTTTACAGTGGAAACTCATGGTGCTTAAGGCATCACATTAAGCATTCCTAATTAAAAAAAAAATCTTGCCTAGCTTCTGGCTCTGAACAAAGTATGACTCAGCACCTGTGGCAAATGCCTTCCTACCTTGCCAGAGATGGACTAACTGGAATTTCTTTGTCTGCCAGGTAACTTCTTTATCAATGAGAACATGGAACTGAAGCTCGGTGACTTTGGCTTGGCAGCTAGGCTGGAACCACTGGAGCACAGGAGGAGGTAGGAGCATCAAAAATGTATAGTCTATTTTTAGTCTATAAAATGTCTATAGACTATAAAAATGTATAGTCTATAGACATTTTATAGATTAAAAATGTTTGGTCGTAGTAAATGACACTAAATTAATATGAAAATGAGAAGTCATGTTCTATAGCAAAAGCTAGTAACTGCCCCTCCAGTATCAAGAAGTTAAAATGAAAAAACATCTATGCTAATAAAGTTCCTACAGCTCCTTTTTAGATGTCTGAACTTGAGAGGAAAACCTGCCCTATGAAAAATAGCTCCTTCCCTTTCTATTTGAAATATTAACCAGCTCTGTGGTGTCTTTGATTTTTCAGAACAATATGTGGCACTCCAAATTACCTCTCTCCAGAAGTCCTCAACAAACAAGGGCATGGCTGTGAATCTGATATATGGGCCTTAGGCTGTGTAATGTAAGTACTTTCCTGCCTTTGAAATGCATTGTATCTATCACTGGCTTAGGCTTTTGAGAGTTCAAAGGGGATGCAGTGTTGCATCCATTTACGGCCTTTTATACGTGTGTAGCTCAATGCAGAAATTTTGGGAGATAGACAAGGCCTTTTTTTTTTTGTAGCTGGAGACACAAGTATGATGGGTGTGTAATATAAAAATAGTAAAACATAAAAATATAGCTTCCTTTTGCCTTTAAACAGGTATACAATGCTGTTGGGAAGACCCCCGTTTGAGACTACAAATCTTAAAGAAACATACAGATGTATAAGGGAAGCAAGATACAGCCTGCCTTCGTCTCTCTTGGCACCTGCAAAACACTTAATAGCTAGCATGTTGTCAAAAAACCCTGAAGATCGGCCCAGTTTAGATGAAATAATTCGACACGAATTCTTCTTACAGGTTTGTACTGTCTGCTATTAGTGTTGTAAAAAACAAAATCCACACAAAAATGCGCTCCTGTGATCTAAAAATTTTTTGTGTTGCATTTCCTCAGGGCTTTACACCTGATAGACTTTCTGCAAGCTGTTGTCACACCGTCCCTGATTTCCATTTGTCAAGTCCTGCTAAAAATTTCTTCAAAAAAGCAGCTGCTGCTCTCTTCGGGGGAAAAAAGGATAAGGCCAGATACTTGGACACACATAGTAAGTTTGAAGTCTAGACGCAGTCCACTTCTCTCTATTGCATCAGTTTCATATTAGTGTACATCTGTGAGATAGCAACAGAACACTTATATCTGTGTCTCAGAGCTTTCCTGGGTTGGCTTTGACTTTTTTCTTGATAAGTATAGATGGTAGCTTGCCCACCTATGCCAGTTTACATACATGAATGCTTCTTACAGCATCCATATCTGTATTGGTCATCTGTTAGTTTGTAAAGTCTATTGAAATCTAGTCTCCTAGAGTGATTTGTGTATAATGGTATTATTTCTTTGGGAGACTATGGCAAGCTTAGAAGAAGCTGCTAAAGAGTGTTTTCTGCAGCTAACCTGTTATGCTTTCTATAATTCAATAGTACTTCCAGATTCAGAGTTAAATATTCTTTTTCCTGTGTTGCAGACAAGCTAGCTAAAGAAGATGAAGAAATCTACAAGCTCAGACATGATTTGAAGAAGACATCGATAACCCAGCAGGCCCCCAAACACAAGACAGATGAGGTATATGCAAGTGCAGTTCAAATCTAGTAACAGTTGGGTGGAGTAGCTATAATTAAATTATATTTGACTTGGATATCAGAACTGGGGCTGCACAGCATAATCAAGCTTAAATGATTAGCAAAGCTGCTTTAAGAGGGCTTAAACAAGCATCACAAAGGTATGGTAGCCTTTGTAGGGAGACTATAAATTTTGGCTTTTGAGTAATTATAGTATCTGCCTAGACTCCATTGTTGCCTGTGCATTAACTTGTCTGCCAGGTGCTATTTCTCAATGTTCCAAATATAGGGCTTCAGTTCATGATTAACTAGGGCTTCTCAAAAGAATAAATTGCTGAAATCTGTCTTTTACTATTTGGTGTTTAGACCTGCACACAGCTGCTCCCTTGCTAGGGCAGGAGAGCAGAGAACTGATTAATGGCCTGTGAGATGCAAATTGAAGATCTAAAGAATGGAAAGACCTGGAGTGCTGCTCTAAGCTAAGTCTAGCAGCAACTCCTTTGTAATCTTTGTATATGAATACCAGTTTCCCTAGAATTTATCATTTGTTGAGAACCAGGAAAGCCATGCAAAACTTGTGTATAAGCCTTGACTTGTGTTATGTTTGATGTTTACATGTCTGACATCTCTTCTAGGAGATTCAGCCTCTTATAACAACAGTGGTGAAGCCAGGAGCATTGCCAGAAACTAAGCAGATTGGAGACTCCATTCGGATGATAGTCAGAGGAACTTTGGGAAGCTGCAGCAGTAGCAGTGAATGTAAGTGTAGAAAAATGTGATGTCTAAGTCTGAATCCCACCTTTATTTTCCTCATATCTTAAGAGCTTGAAGCAAACATCTGCTTTTATACTCCTATTTTTGATATTGCAAAAGCCAATAATTTTGAAAAATTTAAATTAGAAAGTCTTTAAGGCTAGGTTTCTTAGAATATACCTAACTCAAAAGTTTAGAATGAAAATCTTGTCTCTGTGTGCTCTTGTCAGTCTAATAATCCTTCCTTTTCAGGTTTGGAAGACAGTACTATGGGAAGCGTTGCTGATACAGTTGCAAGAGTATTGAGGGGATGTCTGGAGAATATGCCAGAAGCAGATATCAATCCCAAGGAACAACTGACAGCATCCTTCCAATGGGTTACAAAATGGGTGGACTACTCCAACAAGTATGGCTTTGGGTACCAGCTGTCAGATCACACTGTTGGAGTCCTCTTCAACAATGGGGCACATATGAGCCTTCTGCCAGACAAAAAGTAAGAACCATTACAAAGCCACCAACTCACTAAGGCAGTTTAAACATGAAATATTTGTTTCTCATCACTAACCACCTTATTTTTTTTTTCCTCTTTCAGGACAGTGCATTACTATGCCGAGCTAGGCCAGTGCTCTGTCTTCCCAGCCACAGAGGCCCCTGAACAGTTCATTAGCCAAGTAACTGTACTGAAGTATTTCTCTCACTATATGGAGGAGAACCTGATGGATGTAAGTTCAGCACCTTCAGAGTCCTGAGCTGTAAAAATAAACTAAATGTCAACTGAGTGCTTAACATAGTCTGTTCCCTTTCCTAGGGAGGAGACTTGCCCAGCCTAACAGATGTACGCAGGCCCAGGCTTTACCTCTTACAGTGGCTCAAATCTGATAAAGCATTAATGATGCTCTTCAATGATGGCACGTTTCAAGTAAGTGTGGTAACATCACCAGAGAAAATGTCTTAAAATACTTTATTGCAATAAAACTAGGTAAATCTCAAACTGAGAGGAGAAAGGAGACAAACAGCAACTTACTTCTCTTTTACAGGTGAACTTCTACCATGATCACACAAAAGTCATAATTTGCAATCAGAGTGAGGAATATCTCCTTACCTACATAAATGAAGACAGGATATCCACAACGTTTCGTCTGACAACTCTTCTGGTTTCAGGATGTTCATTGGAACTAAAACACAGAATGGAATATGCTCTGAACATGCTGCTGCAGAGATGTAACTGAAGGAATTGACTCTGTTAAACCAAATGGACTCTCTTGTTCACTGTGAATCTACAGTGGAGATGGTGGAGCAACTAGTATGTTGATGATGGATGTGTGGTGGTACGAAAACTGGACTGTCCAAGTGTGCTGGGCACACATCTATTAGAAGCCTAAACCTACTTGTTGGAGTAAAATGTTGTGACAAGGAGTTCTTCGGATCATAGTTTTCCTTGCTTCATGTGTGTTAAAGATATAATTTGACTTGAACTCGGAGCAGAGTGTGTCTGTTTGCTCTGTAAGAGAGCATCTCTGATGGAGTTAAACTGTGAATACACATCTGGAAAGGGAGGGAAGGGAGAGCTCCGTTGTTGGGGATAATTGTAACAAGCAGCTTCTGGTTGCTTAACTGTGAACTATGGCCATACTGTTTTTTTCCTTATTTTTCAAAAATACCCACACTTGTGGCTGGCAAAGTGCATTCCTTGTTAATTTTTTTTTAATTTATTACAGCCTAAAGTGAAGTATTTATTTTTTTTTTTGACCTTGGCATTTTGAATATAAATCTGTTGGCAATAAAGAATGGAAATCTGAAGCATCATTCTCTACTCTTTCTCCAGTATAACTGAGCATGCTTTGCTTTGCATTATGAAAAATCTTGCAGATTTGCTTTCTATATGCTATTTTTAAAAAGTCTGCTACATGTCTGAATACGAAGCTGAGGCAGGTTTGTATGTGTCTATGCCCACTTTCAGTCACAAATGCCAACATGGCTATTATTAATTATAGCTGCAATCCTAAAACATCTGCTGATGGAGCTTACAGACTAATGATGTAGGCCGTGACTCTTAATCATTGTCCTAAGAGATTAAAACAAAACTATGGATTTCTTCAAGATACCACATCCCAAAACTGATGTTTAACACTGACTGAAAAGAACTTTGTTCTGGGTAGTATGTTGGAGACTGAAGGATAAGGAGCTGTGTAAATTCTCCTTTCCTTGCTGGGAAAGCATTGCTCTTATCAAAGGGCTGAGAATCCTGATAACTCAACAGCAGAATTAATGGACCATACCTATCACTTCACCTCTACCGAGCTTTATTTTGTATTTCTACCCTTAGTTAAATGGTTACCCCAGTAAAGTAAAATCAAAAGGGTGAAAAAATGAAAGGGTGACTTTGTGTATACCATAAATCATAATTTGTCTTAGTAACATTTGTGGCCATTTAAAGTTATCAGTTGGCTAGAGTAAGCCCAAAGTTGACACTAAGTTGTCTGAGGACAACAGAGGAATGGCGTGCTGCTTTCTGCAATCCTACTGCTTCTAAGCATTCACTTACATGATTAATGGCTTTCCAAAACTGAAGGCAGTGCCATTTGTCAGTCAAAAACATCCAAATAGGTGCAATTATGGAGAAATGGTGGACTCCAGGCAGGGGGAAATTGTTTGACTTGTGGACTGGGCTTATTTCTCTTAGATATTGCATAGTACCTGGGCCTGTATAAACATATAGCTGTCTTCAAGTAACTGTTCTGATGCAACAGCAAGCAGTTAATTGCTTACTTGACCTATTGTTCCTATAACTGAATGAGGCCTTTTCTGAAAGGCATCAATTGCTGTCAGTGTATCAATCACAGCAGCTGAATGTAAGGAACAGGCAGAGTAATAAAACGCAGACTAAACAAAGTACGGATGTCAATCTGAAATAGTGAGCAGAGTACTTATCGCTGGCTTGCTTCTTCTTGCTACAGCATATATAACTCTGATGGGGTTTGTTGTATTGAATGCCATGCATTAGGTAATATTTATTTACTTCTCAAGTCTAGACAGGAAGACCCAATTGAGTTCTTCAGATGGATTCATTAATGTAACTCTAGGCAGCTCAGTGAAGTTAAATATATACTTGCTATAGTGAGCAGAATTCAGCTTCCCAGCTGTCTACTTTCTTCAAGGGATAATGGCTGATTTTATTCCTGAGAGGCCATGATTTACCTAATTCTGCTGCACACATACAGACACTGTTGTGCTCTTTTCCCTAAAAAAGTAAAATCTCCCTTTCTGTTTAAGATATCAGTAAACATACAGTTTGGTGCATTTCAAACACAAAATTTACTAGAGCTATGGAAAAAACACTTTTTGTTCAACTGTGTGCTAGAGAAAGTGCAAACCTTTATTCAGGTGCTATTATTTCTTTGTGTACCAAAATCATGTTTGTATGGCTGTTATTCAGGCTCATGTAAGCAAATAAACCAGCTTTTAATGTAGAATATTTAAAAGTGTACGTAAAGGCTTCAGGATGCTAGTTGTTTGTGGATGGTTGATACCTCACTAAAATAAGTTAAGTGAATCAGCTATTTGTATGCAGTGTTTATGCTCAGGGGTTGCTAAATCCTTATGTATCTTTCTGCTTAGTGCAGCTTCTGTTCTGTATCTTTACCTCACTTTTTATTTTCATATTGCAAAACAAGAGAGGTGTTTAGATCAGGTTAAGGAGAAATATGCTTTTCAAGGTACCTTTGTCCTAGTCTCTGAGCCCAAGGAAGGAAAACCTTTTAAATTTCTTATACCAAGAATTTTAAAATTCTTGGTATAAGAACTTGCATCAGGAACAAAGGTTCTGAAATTCTTTCTCAGGGTGAAACCTGTCTTAAATAAGATACTGGAGTGCACTACTTGGCCTTCTTTACTTAAACATGTAACTCCCTCTTGTAATTCTGTGTATAGGAAGATAAATATTAGAAAGGCACTCGTCCATATCTTTTGTATAACAAATGTCTTACGTTCTCTTGAAAGATGTGGTCTGCATCTTATGCTGGTCCAGCAACTGTTCTATTATATTGAAACCAGGAGAAAACACAGCATAAAATCTAGTTTTGGAGTATATGTACTTGAAAGGAAATGTGAGGATTAAAAGATTAGGTGAAAGCACAAGTTTGTCAGGTATGAATGCTGGACATTATGAAATAACATTGAGAAGGAAAAAAAATCTGTTGTACTCTTATCAAAACATCTCTATGAAGTTTGAAAATATATTTTTTGCAAGTATACATACATACTTGTATACTGAGTGCACTAATCTGCTGATAGCAAACAAGTCAAGAAAATTATTCAAACAGGTCATGCTTCAGCATTAACAAAATGCATTACTCACTGATGCCACTAGTAACTCAGGTATTTTAGGGCATTCTGTAATTCTTTCCTGAAAGTATTCCATTTCATTAAGTTCCTATATATAATACATATGAGAAAAAGGAAAACAGTTTGGGTATATGCTACTTTGCAATACTGAATAAAGTTCCTAATATTCTCCAGGTTACTTAGGAGACTAGAAGAATATCCTGTTATTTTAAAACTATTTCATTTCTTCTGAAAATAGTCATATCAGAGAATGATTCTTCAGCTGCCCATCAACAACAGGTAATTTTGTGCCTGATTAAATGAATTCTAAATTTAAATTCAAATTTTTAAAAAATATAGGTTTTTACAGATAATTATGAACCCCCAACTAGATGCATACCCAAGGAATCAACCAGAATAATGCATGGCATAGGCCATTGCTTTTCTTGATTTGGTCCGGTTTTATAATTTTCATGCCTTATGAACATCAATAGTGGCAGAATTGCCACAATGTTAGACTAGGGCATACAAATGAAGAGGTTAAACTCATTTCAATATACATTTAAATATATATATTTGGAAACAAGTATCATGGATCATCATGCTGTTTGGAAATTAGGATAATAGAAAGTAAAGATTTAGCCTCTGGGATTTATCCATTTAAATTAGCTTAGGTATGGGAACACAATTGGTTTGAAAAATTCTATTCTACTGGCTACACTTGAAACCATTGCATTTTTCTTCTCTACTGTGAAATTATGGGTGAAAAAACCCCACATTTTCTGTTGTGCATAGCAAGTAGATCTGAACAAGAGTAAGGCATTATCCTGACTGACATTTTTAATGTCTGTTCCTGCTTACTATTGAAAGAAATGTCTTAATCCTCATGACGAAAACATAAAAGTACATAAAATAGACATGAGGCATTATTAGTACCAAAGTGGCCCAGGTGGAGTTACTAAACACTTTTTCATAAGAGGTAAAAAAGCAATAAGGTATTTTACAGTTACTTCCACTAATGAGTCTAAGACCTGAATGAACTCACCCAGCACTTTGGCAGTTTGTAGGCTGATGGTTTTTTGGGGCAGGCCAGAAATGAAGACTAATCCACACTCTCCTTTCCTTACATATATTGAATGATCATGAAGATGACTGCCCATTTTCTGCTGATGGTTTCAAAAGTTACATAAAGGAAAAGGTGAATCAAGCATTATCCACAAGTGAGTGGATAGGTGAACGGGTGTCTCTCCATACACTGAGAATCTTAGGCAGAGGTGGACTTGTTGTTTTTTTTTTCCTCATTCCCTACCCTGAGGAATAAATACAAGCTCATTGAAATTGCTTACCTGGATTTGAGATTTTTGAGACTGATAACCTATCCCACAATTAGGTCTTCTTAGATAAAGTGCTCCAAAGCACAATTTCCCTTTAGAACCTGGTCATCTAGGACACCATTCTCATGGACCTTTCTTCTGAAGGATTCAGTTCCCGGTATTACACATCAAATGACCACAACAGCAATGGTGTTAATACCATGAATAAAAGAAGCTTTGAAGTAACTTTTTCAATCTTACTGCCAACTCCAGAAGACCTTACCTCCTCCTGGCCATGCTTCATGGGTTTCACAGACACAAGCATTAGAATCAAACTAATAGGAATATCTGACAACTCATGAAAATTCTACATATATGACATTTTATGCTCATAAAAGTAGCCTCTGACTCATAGCTTGTAAGACTTTTTTTCCTTATTTATTATAAACAATAAATTTTAATGTAGTTTTATTGTTTTGGAATAGCCTTCACTGGAGGAATGAAAGTAACAAGGCTTTTGTAGTGGAATTCTGGATCCAGTGGATTAAGACTGCTGGTTCTGATGGGAGAAATGGGAGGCATAATGCATTATAAAGTAGGCTGTGGCAAAGGATGAAAGTCAATGAAAGTGGAAGAAAGGAAACAAGGTTATGCCATCAAAGCAAGTTTAATCTTATATAGAAAGAAAAAAAAAGCAATTTGCCTTTTGCATCAAGGCCAGCTTCTGATGCCTGCCATTGCATTAAGTCATGGATAGCTGCAGTAAAAGATGCATGAGAGGTGAAATAAGTGGGCAGAACAGGAAAGGCTGGACTTTTTAATACAGGGAAATTCAAGGCAGCTGAGACAAGCTCATGGTAATTTAAATGCCTTGTAGTATATATTAGCACAGGCTGCAACAGTTATGTTTGATGTTGCTTTACACAGAAAATTTTAAAAGCTAGTCTGATTTTCAGATGCCCTTACCTCTGTTAATAATGAGCACCTGTGGAAATGAAAGTGGATGGTCTCTGCTTCCAATCAAGGTTAGATATCTCATAAAAGGACACAGAGCATGATAGTGTCAGGCAGTGGTTATGGAAAGATGAATGTACACAGAATGATTACAGAATTAGTCTGTAGTATATAATGCTGTTTCTGTCTCTCTAAGCATTTGCACTAAACTCATCCTCACATCTGATCATCTCTACTTAATGTCAGGTCCTTCTTGTTATTGTTAATTACAAATAATTAGAAGGTTAGCTAGGGAGGGTGAGTCATGGCACAAGGGGTATGTGGGAACACAGGTTTACAGTGGGGTTCTGGAAAAAGTGAGGGAGCTCATAATACCAAGAGGAAGGGAAGGTGCTGGAGAGCTGTGACTCAGGGGAGGGAGACCTGGGATGGAAGCCTGGATGAGGGAGGGCTGGCTGGGGCACCCAATGGAGAGGATATTTTGGGAGGCAGAGGCCCTATTTTGAACTCTCCCCCGGAGCAAACATGTCATGGAGGAAGTAGTGCAGTGAGGCAGGAGGCAGCCGGACGGATGAGGTGTAGTGGGTCAGCAGGGCAGAGCCAGGGCCGCAGCAGGGCAGAGCCAGGTCCGCAGCAGGGCAGAGCCAGGGCCGCAGCAGGGCCACGTCAGGGCCGCGGCAGGGCAGCAGCAGGGCCGAGCCAGGGCCACAGCAGGGCCGAGCCAGGGTCGCAGTAGGGCCGAGTCAGGGCCGCAGCACGGCCAGGGCAGGCTGGGAGCTGCCCGGGAACTGCCCAAGGATGGCTCCGGCTGTGGGGGCATGGCCAGGGTAGGCCCCAGGTGCCCTCACAGCAGAACCTTCAGCGGGGAGCCTCCCTTTCACTCACTTTTGCCACACGGATGAGATCCAGCACTAACCCGGGGAGGGGAAAGGAATGGTCTTCGAGGTAGAAAATAATAGCAATTAGAAGCCATAGAAAATTCTTGATCCATGATAATTGATCCATTATGAGTCAATAAAAGAGGACTAAATGGGAGTTCATATTTTTGGAGCAAGGGAGTAAGCTCCAGTGTTATCCCATGAGTTGCATCAAAGAAAGATGTGGGGGGCATGTGAGATGACAGAGAAGATGGCCAGTATGCTCTGCTAGTGGTAAAAGCAGGTATGGACCAGAGGTGAGTGTTGTGACCAGAGAAAAGACAATAACAGGAATCAAGACACAACAGGGAATGAGTCAAGTGCAGAAATTCAAAATCACAGAAAAAATACAGTCTAGCCATATTAAATGGAGCTGAGTAGAAAAGAGAGATTCTCGAACTTACGTATCAGCAGCGTTTCCACACCTGTTGCCAGGAGAGCCAAGAGAGCAGTGCTTAAGTGGGTCAAATGGAAGATTAGCAATGTGAAAGTGAAGACAGTCAAAGCAGGCATCATACTCGCACAAGGAGACAGGAGTGGAGCTGAACAGGTGAAAACAAAAGGCATGCTGAGAGAGTGAATTCCCCTCCAAGTAATGGAGAGGCAGCACACTTATTACACACAACACGCATCTCTGAGGAAATCAAATGTGAAGTAAGTGTTAAGAGAATTTTCACATTCTCAGTAAAACAAAGGATTAACAATGATCTGATCCAGTTAGATTAGTGGTGCCAGCACTGGGGACCATTATTGCAAGACAATGCATTACTCTTCTGAGTCACTGGTTTCGTTCTCACATGGGCCTTTATTAACTGCAAATCTTTACCTCCTGATGGTTGCCTCATGTGAAATGAGTTGGTGGCTCATACCTGTTCATACTGAGAAGGTATCCACGTTACAAAAATCATCACTGTTAATTACAAGCCATTTGCATTAATTGGTATCCTTGCTGGAAGTCTTCACAGGAAAGAAGTCCAATGACTAAACAGCAGGCATGGCAGCTAAACACCCTGTTTCCATGAAGTTGCTGCTGACTGGTCAGGGATTATTTGGGGTGGGTCACCAGGGATATGGCAGTTGTTGGCTAAGATGTGTGATGTATGGACGGCCTTTTTAGAACCAACAGCTGATTTTTTGAGCCTAAACTTCCAGCAGTGAAGGTGATTTGTGACTTTTGTATCCTGTACCTTTTCTGGACTGCTACTTGCAATAAAAAGAGCTTCCTATGTCCTAGTACTTTACTATGGTTTATTTTCTGCATTTTTGGTCATTACTGTTTTAATTTGATTGCTCATCATTTGCATACTGACAAAGTAAACTTCAATTTTTTAATTTGTCCACAACAAGTGAAATTAGTGTCTTCTTAATAGATTACTTCTTTTGTCTCAGGTTTATGTTTTCATATAGTTTCAGATGTAGAAGTGCAGGGGGAAGTTCCATTCTTTAATGAGACAAACTAAAATGAAGAGGGAAACTGCAGGTATGTACTGAGCTCAGATAATCCTAAGCATTTTGAACAGACAAGCAGCTGGTCTTAATCACTTTTCAGGGAGGTGTGTGGACATTGGAAATACCGTCATCTGAAAGGGTAACAACTTAAAATTAAATAGGGATCTTGGCCAAAATTAGAGCCTGTAGCATCATTGTTTCTGTGATTTATAGTCTGGTTCCCCCTCCTAAATGTTGTAGCCATCTAACTCATACCTGAAGTGCTGCAGATCCCAATGGGGTATCTCCTTTGTATTTAGGTGTTCTTCTGCAGGGCTTTCCACTTCTAATTATTCCTGGATACTAACACATTGGATGTTATGTGGAATACGGCTGTCAGATAAACAGCATTAGCACATCCATTTTACAAAAGTGAGATAGCACACAGAGGGAATCTATTTACCAGCTTAAGATCCCTTTCTCCAGTGTTTCTCAAGCATTCAGAGTTTTTACTGGCTCCAATTCCTCTTCCTTAGGAGGAATACTCAGCATTTCTCCAGGTCAGGTCTTGGGGTCTCAAAGTAGGAACTTGGAGAGGAGGGAGCTTGCAACTAGTGATGACCTTGCTTTTGGGCAAGGAAAAGAAAAAAGTCAACCAAAGCCATGGAAGGATCCTATAGACAGACATGGCATTTTCTCCTTCACTCTGATTCTTTCCAGAAACAATGGGTTTTAAGCTATGGACTTATTGAAACCAGAGTCTTGGAAAAACAAAGAGTGATCCTGTAATTGTGTATCCAGTTTATGGTGTACGAATAACCTTTGGAAAATACTCTTGGGCACGTGGTGTGACTTTTGGGGATGGTGCTGTGGAGGGCCAGGACTTATACTCAATGCTCCTTGTAGGTCCTTTCCAATGCAGCATATCCTGTTATTCTGAGATTTCCTATGGTTCAGTCCTGGACTTTGCAATTCTAGTTATGTTCAATAGTAAAGGTTTGTAAATGTTGTTTTTAGCTAATTCGCACTCTTTTAAACTAGAAAACAGAGGAAAATGTAATCAGTGCATTGTCTAATACTTAAAACGTATTTAGATAATTTTAAAAAATTATTTCTGTCTTCTGTAGCCTTAAAAAAAAAATCATATTTGTAATTTCAATAAGGCTTATAAAAGACTTCCTGAATTAACTAGAGAGAATCCAATGTTTTCTATTAGTGACCAGATGAAAAGCAACCATAAAACTCTAAGTCCTTTAAATCACATGCTTTCAAGAATGCTTACAAAGTAAGATTATAGCAGGCTCACAGAACAAGTAAAATAACTCTACTTAATCTTTTCTTGGGGTGATTAAATCCCTAACATGAGTATAAGTTTAAGTATAAGAATATAAATTTGGAAGAAACCTTATAATATTCCAGGTACTGCACAGCAAATTGCAGTACAGAATTTACTTATTTTCTGAATAAAGCCATAAAGAAATGTAGAAATGTAAAGAAATTTTATAATTTTGGCTTAATTTGACTAACTGGTTTCATTTTAAGAAGGAATCTCTGTCTATGATGAATGCTTCTCAAAAATAAAGGTATATGAAATCATTACTTAATATAAATGAAATAGACACACCTTATTATATTAGTTGCTTATTATGGGTAAGTCACTCTCAGCTGGGTTACCTTTAACAGTTCCACTGATACCAGGAGAACTGCACTGAGAAAACAAAGATGTGTTTGTTGTCAGAGATATCATTAAGTAAGGGCCTGAAATAGCAGGAATGCAACTAGCGGTGATGATTTCTGGGAGTAGATAAGTGTCTTTCTGAAGAGAAAGGGCATAAGATCCCTTCTCCTGAGGGGGTTTCCAAACATTTGCCACCAGTGGCTGCTGTCCCCTGCAAAACCCTTCTGATTTCAGGAAATGTTCAGGCAGGTCCAAGGTGGTGAGTTAGCATCTCTTGTTGCAGCAGTGTGAACTAATTATAGACACAGAATAATTGTTGGGTAGTAAGAAGGTGAGGAATGACAGGAGGAGCAACAATAAGATTATGTGGTCACTTGCCGAGGGATGGTACATGGTATAATGCAGTTAAGAGGGTTTGTTTGTTTGTTGTTTTATTCTAATTAGTGTGTATGCCCTATTTGCTGTATTATTAGCGTATTGTGAAAGAAGTATTTCTTGGGAATGGACTTAAGAGAATTCAGGACAATGAACTTGCAGAACGACTCAAGACAGGCACTCTGTGCAGAGGGCATGATATGGAGAAAACAGAGATTGTTGTTGGACCAAGATAGAGAGGCTGATGGCATTATCAAAGAAAGAAACATAAACCACCAAGCCACACACCTGGGTAACAAGACACAGCAAAGTAGTGATATGTCCTGCTCTGACACCAGTAAAATCAGTGAACCCTTATCCTAAATAAGTGATTTGCTCAAGTCCAGAGACATCACACGTAAGAAAATGTCTTCATGGGCAGAAGCAAATGGGCCTGAGCTCATTTGCTCACCACATTCCTTTTGCTCCAAGTCTGCCAAAAGCAAGCATATGTGGCCCTTGTAGCTGTCATCCCAAGTACACCCTGAAAAAGACCACTTTGTTATGGCATAGCTGTACGGCTTCTGGATGGTCCTGGCTTGTACACGGGCTGCTTGGAATGGGCAGTGGTGATCACACCTAAAGTGCTCGTCTATGTAAAATTACTGGCTCTGCCACTAATGCTGAGATCTTCTGTTCCAGATCTAGAGTGTTTTCATACAGTGTTTAAATTTGCAACAAATGGAAAGCTCTAAATATGTCCTCTGAAGTGCGAATTTTCATTCATGCATACCACCTGGGAGCACACTTCAAAGAATGTGCTTTCCCACTCCCATGCCAATAGCATAGCTTGAATATGCTGTGGGTGAGTTCTGGAGCAAAGTTTCAAAGGCTGGCTTGTGAAAATCTGAGAAAGCTACCATAAAACTTGCCATCTCCTGTGAGACGCATGACATTTGCCTTTTTTAAGCTATGGAGAGTGATAATAGTTGCTTGTACTTGACCTGTTTCATGAATGCTCCTAGTTTTCACTAATCCTCCTAATTTTAGGCTCTACTTCCTTTTGTTTTTCCCCTGAATGAAAAAGTGATGTGGAGAGCTTCTCAACTCCCAAAGACAATAGTTGTCTAAATTCCCAGTGTGAAGTTTTGTCTGATAATACAAATTCTCACTCAGGTGCAGATTCCTAATAAATCTTCTTTTCTTTCTGTGCTGCTTCCTATGGTAGGTCTTCTGACTCTCTCTTCAAAGCCCCCTGGGATATTTTGGTCTTTCTGATACCAAAGCACAAGTTACATAGAAGTTACTCTGTTTGAACTTGGGTCCATTTCCTTTTTATTTTCTGCTGAAGGAATGTTATATTATTCAGACAATTTGAAAAATCTGGTTTAAAATTAGAAAATAATTGTCTTTTTATATCAGAGCTGCATAGCATTTGCAGGTGTTCAAATGTGAGCCCACTAAAAACAAACATACATTACTGTAATGTGACTGTGATTTATTGTACAGAAAATATAGTTAACTTCCTATCTCTCAGTGTCAATTAGGTAAATGCCAGTACTAAACATTGGGGGAAAATAGGCAGTTACTGTGACATAGGAGAAATTCCTCTGTGGTTTTGGGAGTTTTTTTGTGTTTTTCTTTTAATTTGGTTTTTGGGATCTTTTAATTGTTATTATTATTCTAAGAAAGACCTGGTCATTTAATACAGGATGTCCTGTTACTGTATAGAATGACCTAAGAAGCATGGCTGTCACCCTACCTCTTCTGTGTTTCTTTATCTGGTGTTTTCCTTGTCATTTCAACTGATTCTTTGGTGGTTTATTCTTTAGTTTTTGTAGTTTACCAAAAAAGAGATCACACCTCTCTGATCTAAATGCACATCCTTTGTCTTCTCCTTCATCTGAACTTGCTGGGATTTCTCAGAAATCACTTGGTTTGTTTGCCTACCACACAGTCTTATTTGCTTCTCTGGTTTGCTAGTATTTAAAGTAGAACTGGATCAGTGCACATCCAGACCATGAATTAAACAATCTTCCCCTGCTAAATCTGGTATTTAAATACTATGCACAGCATTATTCCATGCTGAATTGTGAAAGCATCCATGAGAGACCGGCATAGACATTCCTGGATGCTGGCCAGCATGGTTTCTTTCTCTTTCTGCCAGCCAGATAATATAGCAAGCATGTTATCCCTTCACAGACTGCAAATAGTCTTCTGTATTATCTGCCATACCTTGCCAAACTTCTCTGGTTATGGACAGCTCCAGAATTATTAGGTGTGGAGAATTATACGTGGTCCATGCTTGTGGACCTTGCTCCACTGAGGTACGCATTATTATGAAGTGCTTTTGTTTATCCATAACAATATTTATTTTACTTGATATTTTGAAATAATAGAATGAGGAATTTCAAAGAATTTTAATAAACATTGCTGTGAGTTTTATAAAAAAATTGTACCAATAAAACAATATTTCCAAGGTCAAATCTACTGTAACATCATATTTTCTGTGAGATACAGATGATTTTCATGTTCTGTGCAGTACATACATCTGGTTTCTAACAGTCTGGATCTTTTGGAATTATCCTGATTTACAAATTAACATTCTCAAATAGTAATGCTGGGAATATATTAATAATTTTATTCCTTTATTCCTTGATTTTTTTTTTGTTGGTACTAAAATACAGCTATTCATTAGGTAAAGATAAACTACTTCATATTTTGTCTTTGCTTTTTAGGTCAGATTTCCACATTTGACAGTTTTCCTGCGCCAAACTGAGATCAACATGAATAATGAAGTGTGTCACAGTAAAGTAATTCTTTGCAATGACAGCACCAATACAGTACTTTTCCACCTTCACTGACCCATTTACCACTGTTTTCCCAAGCACCTTTCTGTAGAAAGAGTTGTGAACTAAATGAATATTGTATGTTATGAAATGCAAGGCTGTTGTAATTTCCTGTAATTTATGGACATTATATTTGTTATAATTTTTAGAGATAAACTGACCAATCTTCTGACATAAGTGGTGCAAACTGAGCAAAAGGAACATAATTTCTATCTGTCGTACTTGATACTGTGATTGTTTTAGGGCTAAGATTACTTCTTCAACATTCGTTATGGAATTAGCCAAAATTGTGAAAAAAATCTAAGATTTTAGTCATTTTTCTCTAGCCAAACTCCTAGTGATGAACACAGCAGATTCAAAGAGTATGCTACTCCTAGTAGGTATAAACAGTAGGTAGAGTTTCAATGTGAATTTAGCACAGTAAGGAAGCTTCTTGTTTTTGCATAAGCTGGGGGTTGAAACTGCCTGTTGCACTTGTTGTGCAGACTGCCCTGACAACTCAAACCAAAAGAAAATTGAACTCGTATGTATTTATGTTGTAAGCATCCCATCTACCCATGAAGCTATATAAGTAATAAATTATGACAACATAGATTTTACAAGCAAAACAGCAGCCTGTTTTATTTTGTTGATACATGGTGTTAGTCTCAGAAAAGATTTAGTTTCTAATTACAATATAATATTTTAAATATTTTTTTTTTGTTCCTCACAACACAGGACTTCATAGGTGAGTACACAGAAAGAACGTGAGTCCTTGAGTCAAGCTATGGTAATCTGAATGGATTATAAAACACACAGGGGAGAAATTAATGATTTTATTAAATATCTTACGCTTTAAGTAGCTGGTACTGAAAGTAAATTGTTAGCAAAGACTATAGAGAACTGGACTGGAAAAATAACGTAGCCTATTTATATCATCTGATTTGTAGGGATGAAAAGGTGGCAGCAGGAGTAGAAGGAGAAGTAAATACTAACTGCTCTGCAAATATAATTGCTATTTTGCAGAGGCAGTGGAAAACCATCAATTTACATGTACATTTAATCTCAACAGAGTACTGTGCAAAAGGTTTTGGGTGAAGTGGTGAAGGCCTGCGTTTGAGAATTGCCTGTGAGAATTTAATTTCATTTACATTCCTCTATGCATGTTTAATGAGAATTTGATCTTATTTAAAGTGGAATGATAAATATGCTAACAGATTTTTTTGTTCTCCCCAAAAGTAATTAAACATCTTATTGCTGTGTTCTGGGCTAGCACAATGTGAATATCTAATGCAGGAGTGCATATGTTCTTTTATTTAAACAACAGTCTGGACACTGCTTATTTAGACTGAAGCCAGGTCTGGCACCCAGCAGATCCTTGATCTTTCTAGTGCTGCACTAGACACAGTTCTTGGCTAGCTACACTGGGATGTGGTTCCTTCACAACACATATGCTGTTCACAGAACAGCATATGAAAAAACCCAGTAAAGTTACTGTATAGAAGCCATTGGACATCTGAGGCAGCTCTAAGCCAACTCATCTATGAGCTGATAGCAAAGGAAGCATCTTGCAGGTAGATAATTTAGGCTATAATCTTGGACTGGGAGCTGTTATGCTTCAGTTCTACACTGCCACTTCCAGTCTGCTCGATGCTGTGTCGTGAGACCACAAAGAGCAGCCTGGGAGTTGTTTTCTTGAATATTGCTGATTAAGCTGATTTCTGAATACTTCCCAGAATACAGGAAAAATAGCAACAGCAAAAAGTCAATCTCTCTATTTTAAAATTTGGGAATAATTTAGGCTTTTAATGTCAGATAATTTCAGAATATTTCTAAAGGGGGAGGAAAAACAAAGTGCTGTGTCTGTGACCAAGGCTGGCAGATTCTTTCACCTGGTTGCTTTACCAGTTGCTCAGGATCAGCAGTCCCTTGACTATTCTTCAGATTTCTTCTTTCTGTTACTAAAGCAATGGCACAAATTGAGGTAATAAATTCTCTGTGTCATATTCCTGAAGTTGAAATAGCTGGTCTAGATGAAGAGTTGGGCAATTAATTTAATGTTTTGTGTTGTATTTTTTTAACAATATTTAACGATTACTTTGAAATAATTTAACAATTTCAAAGATATTTAACAATTATCTTTGAAAAAATCCTTTTGTAAGAAACACTTTAATTCATATGCAATTTACTCATAAAACACATGGTGTCTCTGCTATAGATTTCAAGTACCATATGGGAATGAACATATTTTCTTTACCTTTTATTCCACACTATTCAATGACTTTTTTCATTGTTTTATTGACCTGTCTAAAAATCTATTGCGATATTCTTTCCCCTGATTACATTATTCTCTTCTACCCTTAGCACTGCATTTCTCAGCTGATTGATTTGACATTTTGGGAAAAGGGTAGAAATTATCAACTGAAACTAACAAGCTCATGTTATTTGACTAGATTTTACTCTCTGTAGAACAATGTGAAAAGGATGACCCGTTTTCTCCTCCTGCCAGGATTAAAAGCCAATACATCAATAATCTTGAAACTATCACTAATTTGCAGTGATTTCTATGGGAGAGAGATGCTTCTCTTTATATATTGCACTCTTTGCAGTCTGTTGCCTCTTTGATAAAGACTTCCCTACTTTGCTATAAAATCAATTATTGACAAAGATGAGAAAGCCTGATTGAAGGCAAACAAAAATGTAGTCATTTGCAGAGAAACACTAGTTATAAATATGGTCAATATTTTTCAGTGATCCACATGCAGATACACCCTTTAGGTGATGAGGTCAAAGCTCCTTCAACACTACTTGATGCAGCACAGTATCTTCCACACCTGTGTAGTTCTTCTTACCTTCCCATTCACATATAACATCATATAGCATAAAGTCAAATGCTGTGTTTCCATCAGTGCTTCCTGTGCCTCATAGAAGTTTTGGAGGCCATGCTAAGTAATCTATAGCACTGCATGTGTTTTCCACATGAATTTTGATGGCAATGTTGCCTAGTAGCCTTCAGGAAATGTTGATGGTGGTCATCTTAACAGTTTAGCAATTAGTCTGTAAAACTGATGAGCCTAAATCAGTTTGTTGTGGCCTCTCTTGTAACTGTAAACAAAGTAGTATAAACTGCCTGTTATGGCTATCAGTGGCACAGAGCCCAGCAAGACTGCAGGATCCCATTGAGTGCTTGGTATATTTCAGTGATTAGTCTGTTTGAGCTCTTACCTAGTAAGCAGTAGTACTGCTGCTACCCTTTCAGTAGGAGAGAGTATGCATGAAGTTTGTGACAAAGGAAAATGACACTGGCCTCATGCTTTTCCATATCTAACGCTTAATGCAGAGGGTGGAAGCTGTGACTTTTGTAGTGCTATGAGGTAGAACAAGTAGAACTTTTCTGAAATATGTAATAATCTGGAATGAAATTTTACCAATCCCTACACGTATATGGCATGTTGATTCAATGTAACCTCAGGTCCATGTGTATTCTTCATGCCAAAGCATTGCAGAGAGAAATAGGTAAAGCTATGTAAAACCAATGGCCATTAATCTAGCAATGTAAATACCTATTTTAAAACAACCATAGTGTTGTCATGGGTCTTATGATCTCCAAACATTCTTAATCTCTATACTAAACTTCCCACAATTTTAGATTTCAAATCGGCCCTTCATCTGCGCTTAAACAATAAAAAACACCCAAACTCTTTTAAATATAGGAAATTACAACTCTGTGAAAATGTCTGGTTCCTTCCAGTTTGATGTATTTTTGCCACCATATTTTCACTGGTGATTTGGACTTTCCTGTACTTTCTGCCTGCAAAAACATGAATGAAACATGACAGAAAGTTTTCCTATTTTTGAAAGGTTTCACATATGTTATCCCAAAAAAAAAAAAAAAAAAAAAAAAAAACCCAAACGGAATTTGATTTGTAATATTCTAGTAATATTAGCTGTCATCATTTTCAATGTGACTTTTTTCCTGACAGTACACTATAAACCACTATACACTAAATCTTCGAGTTCTGGCTCTGTTGGAGTGAATGGCTCTCTTCATTTTATAGTGATATGAATTAAAAGAGACACAAGTCTCTTTTTCTTTGCCTGAATTTAAAAGGATGTTTATTCCCCTCCAGCAGCAGCATTAGGACAGTGCATTTATCTTTGCCATGTTATCTTCTCTCCCACTCTGTCCTAGATACATGGGGTTTTTTTCCTCAAATATATCCTTTGTTGTTTGAGGCATAGTGATTTCAGTGTGAGATCAGACACTTTGGACACTTACAGCAGGACAGATTAAAGCCTACAGCCATAAAGCCTAAATAGGATTGTCCAAGAGGTTTTTACTACCTGCTGGGGTCTCCTCTCCTTTGCTTTCTGCTGAGGAGCCATGTACATATTTCCAGCTCTTTATAAACAACATTCACTGAAGACCAGATTCTGATCCTCATAAATGCCTTATTTTAAAAACTGGTCTACTGAAGAGAAACTGTGTTATCCTATGAGAAGGATCTAAAGCTGAAATTCTCAGCAAGCAGATTTAGATCCAGAAGATCAATTTTAGCCTATCATGCTAAATTCCCTAGTAGTATGCTGTCTGAACAGTAGCTATTTGTGACTACATTTCTTTTGCTTTTATACTCTTAAGGTTGAAAGATAAAAGGAAATAAAATGTCATTTAAAATTTTCTCTACCTAGAGAAATTGTTCCAAAATAGCCATTCAAAGTGGGGCTTGTAAGAATAGAACAGTACAAAATACCTCTTGTGGAGGACATGTTTGAGGTTTCTTCTATGTGTCAACAAATCCTTCCAAGTTTGTGGACAGAGACAGCATTCTATTATGACTGATCTTCAGTAATTTCTCTTTTATTTATTTTAAGTGTAAATTATTGTTATTTTTTCAATTATTGTTGAGCAGACAATGAAAATAAGACCGAAAAGCAGATCTCTTTGAATCTCAATGCAAGTTTCCTCATTTTATATAAAAAAGAAAGCCCCAAACCCCTGGCTTAAAATCTCAAATTCTTGCTAAATTATTACAAATCTAGAGACATCCACACAGATGGTGCTTAATTTCAAATCTTCTTGATGTTGAGCTACAGGGAGTATGTGACATATCCTAACAAGTATGTATTATTGAAGTAGCTTCCTTTTAGAGTTTGGAAAATGTCATCAATTCTTAGGCAAGACAACAATACTAGGGAGATGGTAGAGATAGGAATAGCTGAGTGAAAGTAAACTGTGTGGTCCTATTTCCTAATCAAGGAACTTGCCATGGGGGAAAGAATTCAGTGATACTGAAATTGCAGCATATGTTAGGAAGGGAAAAGATATTCAGCCTGGGAAACTATTTGCCAAAAGATGTAGTGAGGTCTTTTCTCCAAGACTTGGAGAAAATTCAAAAGCCACTTGGCTGTTCTACAAACATAATAATTCTCCTATGGTATGTTTTTTAGGGTAGATATAAAGATTGTTCCTGTACAATGTGAGTCAACTGATAATTGCCTGAGAGTGGAATGAAATTTCCTATTGGAGAAGTTATTCCCCCACTGTCTGTAACACAGTTTCTCAGACTTCATTCCAGTGTCTGGTGCTGGCCATGGTCTATGACAGGGTATAGTCTGCATAATTTAATGACCCATGCTTATTGCTAACATTTAGGCCAAAGAGAGCTGAGGGATGATTACTGAAGTATTTATACAAACTCTGTTGTATGGCAGTCATACAAAAAGACCTCTTAGGTAATTCATCTAGGTGCCCACAATGCTAACTATGCACTGCTGTGTAACAAAGTACAGCTGTTTGAAGTGTTTGGCAATCTCCACAGGACTGCTCTGTTACTGTGCCACTCTTGTATGATCGCAGAATACATAAGTGGCTAAACCTCTGCAGAGAGCCTGATCTTGTCTGGAATCAAGGGTACTTAACATAATCTACTACAGAAGGATTTCCAATGTCTTTCCTGTCAGGTAAAACAGCAAAATACTTGGCCCTTTATATTTAAGAGAAGGTTGTGGGTACAGGTTGCAGGATGTCATGGGACCACTCATGCCACAGTGTCTTTGCCATTTCCTTTCCAGTAGTGTACAGTGCTTGCAACAAGACAAGGGCATATCTTATCTGCACAACAGAAACTTAGAGTGCTTTTAAGAAGCAAGTGGTTAGCAGCTCTGTGGCTGCACCACAGAGCTCAGTTCAGACTGCTCAGCCTTGCTAGGCAGGGTAAATACACCTATCCAGAAGTTGTGTTCTCACTAGTAGATTGTTGGACTTCTCTATACAGTTAAATTAAAAAGTGATAGACAGCAGTCCTAGAAACTGAAACTCCATTGTTCCTACTGTTAAATAATTAGATTTGGGCGCACCTTCAACCCAAGCCAGTTATCTCTGTACCAAAGAATTCCTGAACATGGCAAGAGAATTAGTCAATTGGGATGTGATCATTACATTTGGAGCACTGAGGGACTTTAGAAGTGGGCTAATA
Source organism: Urocynchramus pylzowi (assembly GCA_013397555.1). NCBI lineage: Eukaryota > Metazoa > Chordata > Aves > Passeriformes > Fringillidae > Urocynchramus > Urocynchramus pylzowi. The sequence continues at coordinate 320,011 of VZRH01003712.1, read as the reverse complement.
TCAGCTGGTGAATTTCAGCCAGTTAACTTCAAGTCCCAGCACTGGGAATGACCCAAGGTGTACAAAAATTAACAGAGTGGTTTATTTCGAGTTAGCTTCTTTAATAGTGGCTTGAGTGTATATACCTGTGCAAGGGAGACTTGCCTAGCATTTTACTAAAACTCTAATTAAATTTAGAGACACAAGGAGAGAAAAATAATTTCTTTGGAGGTTTTACTACAGAGAGATAATCCACAGAGGAGTAGCTGTCTTCAGATTCTGACCTTCTTTAGGGGAAAATCTTTCATATGTGATGCTTGGGATGTAAAATTCTATGTTTAAAAACAAAAAAAAAAAACCATGAAAAAAATTAAAAACAAAAAACTTTTTATAAAATTTGGGTTTTTTTTTTTTTTTTTGGGGGCGGGGGGGGTTGTTTTGGTTTTTTGTGGGGTATTTTTTTGTTTAGTTAGGATATTTTAGCTTGGTATGAGTTATGCTGCCTGAAATCATATGCTGCTGGAGTGTGTCCAGAGGAGACCAATGAGCCTGGTGAGGGGCTTGGAACACAAGCCCTGTGAGGAACAACTGAGGGAGCTGGGGTTGTTTAGCCTGCAGCAAAGGAGACAGGGGTGACCTTATCACTCTCTACAACTTCTTGAAAGGTGGCTGTAGTCAGGTGGGGTTGGTCTCTTTCTCCAGGCAGCAAATGACAGAACAAGAGGACACAGTTTTAAGCTGCACCAAGGGGAATATAGGTTGGATATTAGGAAAAAGTTTTTTATGGAAAGAGGGAAGTACTGGAATTGTCTGCCCAGGGAGGTGGTGGAGTCACCATCCCTGGATGCGTTTAAAAAAAGACTGGATGTGGCACTGGGTGCCATGGTTCAGTTGAGGTGTTAGGGCATGGGTTGGACTCAATAGTCTTAAAGGTCTCTTCCATCCCACTGATTCTGTGATTCTGTGACTCTGTGAAATATTGGCAGAGGATTGATTAGAGGTGGTGTAAATATTCACTGAGTGTCTTTCTTGAAGGACAATGTGTAAAAAGGCCAAAAAGGATACCCTATAAACTTCACAAAGATGTGAAGAGGCATCTTCTTCCAACTTCTTTTACTTTTGTTATTAGAAGAGTATTGCTGGCCATTTGTGCAAACAATGTTTAGAAGTGGTAGTCTGTTTAATCTTGTATGTCTTTTCAAAATCCTGTTTCAGTGATAAAAAGCTGTGATAAAGAAAAAAAGACATCATCTTGTATCAGGACTTAAGCATATGATAAGATCTATGATGAATTATAACTTAACATTAGGACAGTGAAGAATACTCTAGTGTTCTCTAGAAATGATATTGCAGGGTGTTCACCTTCCAGCTCAGCAACAGGCAGAAGTTTCTAAGCTTACTCCAGAACTGGATGCAGAATTTCTGTGTCAGCACAGCGCTACACCCTAATTAATCAGCCAAGAGGAGTTAGGTAAATTATCTCCAGTAGCACTGTACTAATGCAACTCTGTGCCTTCTCAGCCACATGTTATCTGAGCTCTGTTGGATCAGGTAAATGTTCCAACTTGTTCAGTACCTGTAACTTCATCCTAGACTCCATCACACAAACTGTCTCTTGGGTATCTGACTTTGAATGCCAGTATCTTTGGAAAAATAGACTAGGTTTGCAAACAAAGAAAAAAAATAAACTACGTTTGCAAACTTAGAAAAAATTAAAGACTTCGGAAGGAGCAATCTTTTAAATATGAAACAGAAAATATATAGAGTTTCTGAAATTAAATTCAGTGAATTATTTTTGCATCACAGATTCTGCATTTATTTGTGAATATGCTAAAATGTTTCTACAATACATTACCCCATTCTATTCAGTTAAAATCCACAACAAAACAACAGCTCTTCATCTGACCAAACTGCATTGACTGTGGCCAAAGAAAGCACTTTTTGACTTTTGTGAATAAATAGACCCTGCTGCCATAGACCATATTACATATTAAGGAAATTCAAAATAATAAAGTATGGAAATTCAAGACCTGGTTGAATTATAGAAGATTTTGAGTGTCTAGTGGGAGAAACACAATTTGAAAGGTCCTACTGAAACACTTTTCAACAACTTTACTTTTTATCCAGAGGGTGGTGGGGCACTGGTACATACTCCTTAAGAAAGTGATTACAGCACCTAGCCTGAAAGAGTTTAAGAGGTTTTTGGTCCATACTCTTAAGTACATGGTGTTGTTGTTGGGGAAGTCCTGGCAGGACAGGAGTTGGACTTTGGTGGTTCTTGTGAGTCCCTTCCAACTCTGCATATTCAACAGTTCAGTCCTGTAAAACATAAAATTCACCAGGCTGAGATTCAAATTTTCAGTTCTTCATAGATGAGATACTCTGAGACACACTAGGCCAAACTGTATCCTTGATTTTTGATTACATTATGCACTGGCACACTTGGGAGATACATAGACATACTGTACATGAGATTACATCACAGAAGACTGATGTCTTTGGTGCTCATTAGAACACTATGGTTGTGAGTTGTACACTGAATTATTTTCAATCTTTCAAGCAGCAATTAAAACATTTCTTACATGCTTTTTCTTCTTTCTTGTGTTCTGTTTCTTGACTACGGATATAGGTTCAAAACATCTAACCATATGGAAAAATTACAAAGATATTATGGTGTTCTAGTCTGAATTCTAAAAGAAGTAGAGCTTGTATAGTCAGCTTCTACCAACAATTTTGAATGTTTTGGCCAACATTTTTTGGTTTTAATAGTGATGTAGAATATTTAGAGAGACTAAACTCTGTCTTCCCTTATGAAGTAGTAGCTTACCATAAAGTATATGTTCAGAGACAATCCTGTTCTCCCACTGGCAGAAGTGCCGCAGTGTTATCATTTCCCATTTCTCTTAGCTGAAAATCAAATGAGCAAAAAATATTTTGAAAGCAAAAAAAGCATCAGTGAGATATTGCTTTTTCTTGGGAAGAATCTATCCACACTACAGGAAGACATGAGCAACCACTTTTTTTCCATTCCCTTACTTACAGAACTTATTTTATAAACCCCAAGGTCTTCAGTGCAGAACTATGACTACTATAAAGTTATCACTTGGTTCTCAATGCTTACAGTTTGGCACCTGAAGGTTCATTATTAGCAATACTTCTGTGATGGACACTTCCAGGGTGAATCAGCAATTTCTTAGGAAGTTTTGATTTCTAGATGTTGATGAATTGTTGACAGAACAGAAAACCGTAAGTAAGCACTTGATAATGCATTATGATGACAAGATATCTTCAGGCACCTACTGTCTGTTGAATCAAGGAGTTATTTGAGAGGTTTGCTAGAATTATGATAGTTTGCTTTCTGTTGTTCACTTTTAACCAGACAAGTTTGTTTTACTTATACTTCTAGAAGTTATTTTCTTTGCTCTTACTGAATTACTCTGGTTAAATTACAAAAGCAAGATTTTTATAGTCCCTTTTACCAGCAAAGGTTGGGAAGAAATGCTTGTGGCCCACCCTCTCTCCATTTCCTAGTGATATTTCAATATTTTCTTACAAGTTCTGATTATCTTTTTTTTTTTTTTTTTTTTTTTTTTTTTTTTTTTTTTTGGCTAGGTTTATTATATTGTGATTAAAATGAAAAATTACTCTGTCCTGCAGTGTTTGAGATGAGAACAGCAATACTAAACTTCCATTTGAAAGAAAAGAGATAGGCATGTGTGGTGTATACAGTAAGCATAATCCATAACAAACAGTAATAACATTTTTTCCATAGGAAACAAAAGCCTGAAGAATTTCTAAAAAACCAGTATTTTGTGAAATGATATGACTGAAACTGAATCAGGTATATAAGTAGAAGATTTTATCTTTTCTAGTACAGGAGGAAGCATAGCCACCTTTTCCTAGCTGGGTTAGGTGTATGCTCATTTCAGTTTCCATGTGATGCCTCTTGTCTTCACATTGTAGGGACTAGTCCTGTGGCAAGATATACCTTATTTTGGCATTAAAGAGCAGCTATGGAAAATGCTTTAAAGCAGGTCTCCTTTGAGTATTGGGCACAACTCAGTACTGAGACTTCTCTCTTGCTTTCTGTCCACATGCAAATAATTAGGGAGTCACCCAAATTTGCAAACCATCTGCTTCTGTCACAAGGGATCATGGGCAGAGAAAGAGGACATAGCACTGTGCTGCATAAATGTAGGAGGTACAATCTTCACTATGTGCATGTCAATTCTCAGGAATGTCAAACAACGGATTATCTCTGTCCTGCCATTCTGGACAGGCAGGCAACATGAACATAGTCCTAAGGGTAAATCCCAAGTAAATTTGTAATAGAAAGGGATTGAGGGAAAAAAAAAAAGATCCTCAAAACAAAAATTTGCATAAAAATAAGCTTACTTTTTTTTCCTTTGAGCTTCTTGATAGTGATTCTGTCATCTCCAGAAACAAAACGCAATATAACATGAACTACTGGAATAGAGAGATGTAGGAAAAATCAGAAAAATCTTGCCCTCTACAGGGTTAACACAGCCTGCTCTTGATGGCCTCAGTTACACAGCTCTCTTCACATATTGCCACTTAGATCCTTTCCCCATGACATTGTCACAACATATTAAAACCTCCATCCTGCAAACACTTCACGCATGTGAGTAGTCAGAGTTAATCACATGCATGAGTGTTTGCAGGACAGCAGCCTGAGAGATTAAAATCTAGAAAAGCAGCCATATTAAATGACCTATTTTGAGGAGGAAGAGAAAGGGACTCGACAAAAATTCTTTATACCTTACTTGGATATAAATGTTATATCTTACATTTTTACACAGCATCTTTCTTTCCTATACCACCATATCTAAAAACATAGCAGAAAAAGCTGAAATGTGAAACTGGCACTTTGCCAACACTTTAAATCTGTTGATGTGGCCATGACATGGAAACCCAGACACAGGAACAGCTGTCTAGCACAGAAGTGTCCTCAACTTGTTCATTAATTGAATTTCCAAACAACATTTGTTACAAGTTCTGAAGATTAGGAGTCGTGATTCTGGAATAGTAACATAATGAAAAATAAAACAAAGGCAGAAAAACAAAGAGAAATGCTGTTACTCGCTAATTGTCATGCACTCAGCAGCTTAGACAGCCTACTTAGCACCTGCCTCTTTAATAGGTTTTACAAGAAGGCTGGGACCAGACCATTTTTTTCTGCAGCAGTTAGTTCAGTTAGTTTGCAAATCAGCCCTACCACATTAAAAAAATAAGGAAAAAAAAAAAAGGCTCTTTAAATTATTTCTTTCTCTATACATGTATCTAGATGTTTAACTAAAAACTAGCATACTTTGTGGCCTGCCACTGCATTTTCTACACGTTGCTAAATATGTTATATTTTGTTGCCAGGCAAAGCACAATGTTGCAGGAAAGAAACTACAGGTCTTTTTCCAAGCAATTGCCGAAGTACTGTTAATTTCCCCACTATAACATGCCTTTCTGAACAAGGCTTCCTTTTTCATGGCTCTTTTAGACTAATTTTATCTGGCATCTTTAAATCCCATCACTTGACATGGATGTGGAGATGGAAATGTAACACAAATTATGAAAAATAATTATGGTGGCTGATAGAAATTTTTCTTCCCTCACTTTTTCTGTCCTCTTTTCACAACAAAGGCACAAGATCAGAGTAATCCACTATCAGATGAAGGACTACGAGGAGACAGAAATCATATTGTTGTCTAAATTTATGTGCATTAAAACAAACCATGCTTTACTTAGTCTGTGCAAGTGTTTGGGGTCTGTGAATCTGTAGGACTACAGCCTGTTGTATTTTAACTTAGAAATAACTCTCTGTGTCTAGAAACAAAGATAAATTTAACCTCTTTAGATGATCCTTTAATTACCACAGCTGCAGTGTGGCATACGAGCCAGCTTTATGTAAGGTAACCTCTACCTGTTCTAGTGGCTGAAAGCACTAATAACCATTGGGCTTCAGATAATGACTAAATGCTCAAATGTTTGGATTGCTAGGAACTTCCTTAAGATGCTGTAAATTGTAACTGGTTTTAATTCTTTGGAGCACAATCTAAATATATTTTTCTATGAGTTACTTCCGAACCAGAAATAACTGCAAGAGCAATATTTTTGCCTCATATTTCATTTTGTAGTTGCATATGGGGAAAAGAGAAGAACAAATATATAAAATATGCTTAGCTAGCAGGGATAACAAACAGTTTAACCTACAGTCCAAAGCTTCAGCAATTTTTTTTTTACAGTATCAATTTTACATCTTGGTTAAATGCTATGAATGCAATTGCCACTGCAGGAATTCCACTGTGGTTAACTTTCATGGGAATCTGTGTTGAAATTTGGATGTAGCACCTGAGGTACCTGTCGTAACTTGCCTTAAAAGAAAAAGCTGTTGAGAAAAATTCCTTTTCCATACACCACAGCTCTTAATGCCTCCACGATGGCATGCAAAGTCCCCATAATGAAATCTAAGGGATTTCTCATTGTGTAAATTGCAGTCTGGACTTGATGCAATAATTTTTATGTTATCCCTCCTCATAGCTTCTACCACTAGAGAGAAATGTGTGTGAAGCATTGTTAGACTGGGGTAATTTTTGACTTAAAACCAGCATATGATAGTGCTTCTAGGGAGACACTAGGGAGATGTATTGAGGAGTTATTTTGCCTTAATGGTGAGCAAATGGGTACAGTTTCTTAACATTAGACTTTTTCTCAGGCCCTCTTGGGCTAAATTTTCTGTCCTGTGTCTCCTAAGTTGAGCAGTAAAAAGTACACATTTCTATCACTCAGCCATAAAGATGTACTGATAGAAGTATAGGAACGTGGCAGAAATTGTGCTATAAGGAGATAATCAGCCATAAGCAAACAAATGTGTTTTCTATGATAACGATGACTGAAAAAAAAGGGAAGGAATTCTTTTTAAAAACTGTATAAATATACCAAATATAGGGTTTTATTGTGCCAACAGAATCCTTTCAAAAGTTCCAATTATTTGATTTTTTTTTGCACAATATTACAGGTGGGTAGTTTCCTAGACAAAGGTGTATTGGATTTTTTCATACCACAATGATAATTCTAATTAATGCAAATCTGAGTCACATCTACACATCAAAAGGAAAGCCTATTTTCAAATGGTCATTGACATTTAATTTTTTGAGGTACCTCTTTTGTATCAGTAAGCAGTGCTACATTCTCTGAAAGCATCTATAATTTCTCCACTTGAATGACCTAATCATAATTTTCCTAACTGAAAATACAGTTAGGCTTTCATTCTTTAGAATGTGTTGAGTATGCAGGGAGGGCTCTGATGCCTTTCATTTTGTGTCCTGGATGGATACTAAAGATAACCACACTAACCAAAAATCTAACAGAAGCTACTGCTATTATCCCTGATACCAATGTAGTCAATATGTATCTATTCAAATGTAAAGATTTGTGGCTTGATCACTCTGTATTTGCAGCAAAAGTACAAAATAATCTTAAATGTCAGTAACATTTCATTTTCCTGGAGGTAAGTTACAAGTCTGTAGTTGCCATGGGAAAAGATTGCTAGGATAGCTCTAGGGACATTTCTTTAAAATCTTGCTGCAGTACACACATCTCAATTAAAAATAATTATTTAGTTTATTTTAAAAAGCAGCATGTAAATTAAGCAATAGATTTGCCAAACATTCCTTCAGGTACTAACTGAAGTTGGAGACTCAGAGGTTCAGCTTAGAGACTCAGAGACTCAGCTCTACTGTACACATCACACTGCACAGATATGGAGGACTCCTGTGAAAAGCCATGGAGGTGATGGAGAGAAACATATTGCAAATGTCCTGCAGAAAAATGAGGCACAAAACCTGAAGGTTTGTAGCTTAAGAAGGTTAGAGCTCAAGAATATTTTCTGTGTCCAGAATAGAATATTTTGCTCTCAACCCTTATTTTTTCATTATAATTACAATGTGACCAGCCTAGTTGTTATGCTGTCATTTGTTCATGTGTTTCAACCATGATACCTCTGTTTAATTACAGATGTGTCATTAGGAAGTGCCTAAGGATGCTATAGTGGAGATTGTTTTTGAGATGAAACTGAAGAATGCTCTTCCCATCTGTATTGTATTGCATGCAGGAACCCTGGGCTGTACGTGTTTGCAGTAGAATAATAAGATGAAGGAAGTCTGTCCTCTTCCATGACCTTGTCGCCCTGGTACTGCAAAAGAAATAGACTCTACCCAGCTAGGAAGGCTTGTGTGGTGGAATCCTTTGTGAGGATGGTGCTGCCATAGCCACCAGCTCTTCCTTTCTCTGCAGGTTCGTTCTAGCACAGGCAGTGAAAAGAGAATCACATAGAAATGACATTTCATGGCATTTAATTCAGGGAGGAATATCATTAGTAAAGGTAAGCTATAGCCATTTTTCTGCTAGGCTTTTCCAAACTTCGTGAAAAGTTCAGCCTATCAGTTAACTTGGTTGTAGATCTGTGCAAGAATCACCTAGATCTGCTAAGATCTAGGATCTAGATCTAGATCTGCTTTACCATTAGGTCTAGTAAAATGAGTGGTCCAGTGTCTACTTGCTTTTAGCAAGCAGTGAGGAGTCAGAGCTGCAAAGACCAGATTCTCACAGACACAGATGGAGAATCAAAGTCCAACCCAGTCCCTGTTTCAACCTTAGTGCATGTGTACCCAATGAGAGAGTATTTGCATGGGAAGATGATCTGCTCTAAAAAATTAATTCAAGGCCTGAATGCTGAATGTGGCGTTCAATGTCTAGCTTAGCCTTCTGTGTGAATCCTGCAATCCTGCACTTCCTTTCTGAATTCAGTGCAGCACTTTAATATGTCTGTCATAGTTTATTTTTATTTTAAGTTGTTTTAATATTTGGTTTAAATATGAAGGTGAAATCTGTGCTCAGGCTGAGACTTTCCCAACTGTTACATAGCAGTGAATTTTTCAAGCTGAGCTATGAGGCATAAAAATTAAGATTTTTAGGAGAAGCCTGACACACTGTTAAGGAAAGCAGAGCTGGAAAACTCTTACAGATTAGAGATATATGCATATCGATATGTATTTCTGTAAAGCACCAGAACAGCTTTGCACTGCATGTTCCTTCCCACCTCCTGGAGGAACCAAGGCTTTGCAGTGTGAAAAAGGAATTCTCAGTATTTTAAAAATTGTTCAGACATGTCCTGGACCTTCTGTTAGGAAATCATACAGTCAAGTGCTTACTAATACAAAGTGACTAACTCTCCACTGAGCTAACAGTGACACAAGCTTTGTGTCAAAGCTTTCACTGTGCAAGCATGACCTATCATTGTTACAATTGCCTGCTGTGAAATTTTGCCTATCACTGATGTTGCTTAATTATTTTCAACCATAGTTAAGCAGGGCAATTTCCCTTTCTGATATGAATATTTCTTTTCAGAGCATAATTATTCCATGCATTGACTGACCTAAATAGAGCTGAGTGTCTACCAAATGGATAACACTAAAATAAAGAGGGATGCAGAAGAGCTCCTGTTGTCCTGATACTGTCCTTGTCAATAAAAGCACTCATATTCCAAAACAATCCCTGGGTTAGAAAGCTGCAGCAGCTAATATGGTGTTAGCTGTTTATTGAAGTGTTGCAGTTTCAAAGTTTTGTTGTCTCATTACTTCTTAGTAGATACAGCTTTGGATTTGTCCTATTTTTAACTGAAACCATGGTATTTTGCAAGCCTGTAGATATGTCATTTTGAGAACTTAATCTTTGCAGATTTGGACATCAAAATTCAAGTTTTCATAAGCATTCTATTCCTCACAAAAGTGAAGATATGCACAGTTACAGAGATATTTATCACCACAAGAAATTTTTTGTCAATTAAGACACCATAATCTCTTAATGAACCTTTTGTTTTGTGGTCACAGAGGCATTAATTTTAAAATGTGCCTTCCTTTTCAGCATTGCAATACTTATCTTTCCTGCCTGATGTTACAGGTGAGTCCAAGCACTTGCATGCAGTATCAATACTGTGTAGATGGAATAAACTCTTAGTGATGATATTCTGATCAGGCTAGAGGTGCAAGAGATCCCTGGAGTGCTCTCATGTGAACCAAGATAACAAAAGTATGTCTTAAATCCCCGTGAGTCACCAAGGAGTTTTAATCTTCATTAGTGATCTCTGGCATTCCTCCATCCTCCAGGGATCAGAACCTGACAGCCAGATAGATAATCAGAACCTGATAGAGCAGGGTACTTAACCTGATCTTCCAAGCCTATTGCTTCAGGAATGCAGCATCATGTTCCAGTCTGTAGATAGCACAGGAAGGCTAAATGATGGGGCCCAGGCCTTTCCTCAGGACAGATTGATTTCATGTTGAACAATCATTGAAAAAAATGCAGAAATTATTTTGATCACCCAAGGAAGGCACAGTTCACCTCTGCCAGGGACAGCAGTAGTCCTTCCTACACAGGAGTGTCAGCTTGTTTTCTTGTCCAATGAGTCTTTATTCCCTCTTCTGTAGAAGAGCTTTAGTTAGAGTGAGGAGTGTCCTTTTTACACAGAATGGCTCACAGTTTGTTGTAGTGAGAGTCACTTATTGTTGAAATGAATTTTATATACCTCTTAACAGTGAACATCTTTACTGCTTACTCTCTTCCCCACATAAAACTTGTCTCCTCAGTGTTGATAGCACAGTGTGAGCTCAGTATGGGCTCAAACACCAACATTTTAGTCTTCTTGTGTTAATTCTGTAACTATAGATACAACTTTCCAATATAATTTTTAGAAGATAATTCTATGATTATCCCACATCAGATAGCATATTACTAAAAAGTCTGGGATCAGTAAAAATAAAATAAATAAAACCATGCTGGTCTAATTTTGTTAATAATTTTCACATTTACTTCAATAAAATCTTAATATTTTGTAGCTCTCCTAGAGCTACCATGTGATTGCCAGTCTCAGTGGCTGAAGGGTGTCAAGGAAATAAATCACAGAATCTTAGGATTATAGAATCATAGAATGGCCTAGTTTGGAAGGGACTTAAATGATCATATAGTTTCAACTTCCCTGCTATGGACAGGTACACCTTACACTATACCAGGTTGCTCAGAGCTACATCCAACAATTTCTAGGGACGGAGCATCTAGAACTTCTCTGGGCAGCCTTTTCCAGTGCCTCACCACCCTCACAGTAAAGAACTTCTTCCTAATATCTGATCTAATTTTCATCTCTTTCGGTCTGAATACTTGTCCTTTCATTACATGCCCTTGTAAAAAGTCCCTCTCCATCTTTCTTGTATGCTCACTTTAGGCACTCAAAGGCTGCAATTAGGTAACCCTGAAGCCTTCTCTTTTCCAGGCTGAACAAACCCAGTTCTCTCAGCCTTTCTTCATAGGACAGATATTTCTTCCCTCTAGTCAACTTGGCCTCCTCTGAACTTGCTCCAGAAGTTCCACATCCTCACTGTGCTGTGGCACCAGAGCTGGATGCAGTGCTCCAGGTGGGGTTTCAGCAGAGCAGAGCAGAGGGGCAGAATCCCCTCCCTCCCCTGCTGCCCACACTGCTCTGGATGCAGCCCAGGACACGTTTGGCTCTCTGGGCTGGGAGTGCCCATGGCTGGGTCATGTCCAGCCTCTCAGCCACCAATACCTAGAAGTCCTTTACCCTTCCCATAGATACACACAAGACTTGTGGGGGAATTGAGACAACTTAAACACAAGAGAGTGAGTGTCATATTTCAAGATGTCTGAAAAAAAATAAACTTATGCTTTTTGAACATGTTTTTAAGAAGAAGCCATGTTATTAGATCATTGCAAATTTTTCCTTTTGTCATTTGAATTACTTTCTTGAGAGATTGAACAACTGATATTCATCATTGTTCAAAGCTCCAGTTCTCCTGTTGATTTGCTGTTTGGCTCTGCTGACACATGTCTTTAGGTGTCCTTTGCTGATAAATAATTAGATTAGTTAAAAATCTTGCTCATTAATGCTGTATGCTAACCAATTGTGAAATGTCAAACAACCATATAAAAATCAGATCACTAGACCAAAGAGATTACAGTAATAAATACGTTTGTCATGCCCTCCCAACAAAGTAAAATGTTGGGAAAATTTTTTGAGTAAAAGGACAGATTTTTTTATATGGATATCAGCTGAGAATTTAGATTTTTAAGATACTTCTGAGTGTTATGAATAGGAGTCTATATATCCTTGTGGTTAAAATGAGTATTTGAAGAGTGACCTAGTGAACAGCTGTTGGAAGACTGCTGATATGCCCTGGACTTAGAGAGACATTTTAGTTCCAAGGGCCCTTGAGACTGTAGGTTGTATGGCAGGCCTGTGACACCAAGTGATCAGTGAGCTATAATAGCACCATGAGCCACTATAACCTTGTCACAAACTCAGGGAAATTATTAGGCTTTTAACTTTACCCTTAAAGGTGAATTTTACAAGAACAGGTGATTGCTTTATGGATATAATTACATTTCTCTTCATATTACTTCCCCATTTCCTTTAAAGTGAACCTCTGTCTCCTCCAGTGCAGGTACTGTTTTTCAGACTTTCTCCACTGTGTGTTCATACAAATGCTGGACATTTTTTGTTTGTTTGTATGTTCCTCATGCTGTGCAAACTATTAATACTGACATGGGAGTTCTATTTGAGAGAGTCTTGAAACAGAGTAAACTATGTTGAAGAAAAAAACCCCATATACCCCAAAACAGATATTTTCAGATACCTGAAATATCTTCCATCTGTCAAAGATGCTAAAACTGGCAGTTCTGTTACTATGTATGAAATAATAAAGTCCTCTGAAGACTTTTTCCTTTCATGAACTTGTAAATATCAGGGTCTAAACATACCATGCTAACATACTTTGTAGGAAGCACAAAATAAACACTAGGTGCACAAATGTAGCATTGCACTTTGCTCTGACATAGGTACATCTTGCCAATCCTGTCATGTATGAACACACTACCTGACAGAAATAACTGGAAGACTTGCTGTTAATAGCACACAATTTCTTAGACATCATGGAAGTTAGAAATGGGGTGAAAGGACTTACCAGTCCTATTAGTCTGTCATGTACAAGTAATCCTATGGGTGAAGCTTGGAGTATCAGACATTCTCCTGATTAAGAACATGTTTGTTGAAAGCATGTTTTTTAGCAAATTGGAATTACTCTAACCAAGAAGGCTGTTAGTATATGTTCTTCCTGTACCATAACAGGTATTGGGAATTGTTCTCTACAGGGCAGGGTACCATATCTTTCTGAGACTCTGGTACAAGCTAGATTGACGTGACATGCTGTGAAGTTATCTATGCTGGGTGGGGTTCACGGTCTCTTGGCTTCTGTCAGAGCTTGTCTCTGATCACTGAGCAACACTGCAATACAAGTCTCTTTGTCAAAGAGGCTGACAAAGGACTATGAAGGAAAGAGTAGAAGGAAAGGACCTGAGTAACAAAGCTGTACAGAGAGCCACGTGCTGCTATGTTCTGCACGAGGCTCAAAACTAACGTGAAGTCCCCTGCCAAATTCATATGTGCCAGTAGTGGCTCACTGCTTATAAAGCAGCAGGAAGGGTGCGCACTTTAAGGACTTTGGGATTTTTTTATGGTCCATGTGAAAGGTAAATTGACTTCATCCATTTTCTTAGTGAACTCTGTCAGAGGTGTGAGAAAATATCCTTTGGTAGAGAATTCTCCCCCAGCTGGCTTTGTTGGCTTGCATGTCCCACCAGTGCTGCGGGAGAACACGTCTTCAAAGTGTCAGCTGATCTGTTTTCTGTCTGTCCATTCTTTCCTGAAGTCCTTCTGTCCTAATCACGTGGGAGGCAGGCACCAGCCATAATGTGTTGCACTGATACCTTGCCAGCAGATCAATTGCTCTCATGACATGTGGTAACATTCACTAGGGAGTTAATTGCAAGCTTTGACAAAAGGAGGACTGGGAAACACAGCATCTAAAGTCACACAACTGTAAGTGAGGACAGGTTCTGATTTAACATAATTAATCATTCACAGCATGGATCCAGGTCTTCATTTAACAATTTGAGAGCCAAAACATCATCCTAGACCTGATTCTTATGTCCATATTTGAATGCTGTAAATGTAGGGAAGCTTTGACTTTCAAATACATGACTGAGACTCATTTCCTTATTTCTACTCAGCTGCAATTTCGAAAATTCATGCATTAGCCTGACACTAATCACAGCTATGATTTTGTTCTCATGTTGTTGATGAAGTGTAGATCACACTTATTTATGAGATTTATACTTCTACATTTTTCTATAAAATCCTGTGATTCATTTGTTGTGTAAGACCTCATGTGCAAGCAAAAACACATTTTTCTGGCAAGAGTTACAACATAACATGAGGTATCAACAGGACTCCTTCCACTGTAAATGTTGAATGAGCTTTCTTTTGTTACTCTGCAGAGTGTTTTCTATACCTGTACTATCAAATTGAAGACCCATAGCTATATCATTGGTTGCACTGGTCTTTCCAAGAAAAAAGTGTTTTTCAGTTACATAAATGAAACTATCAAAATAAGTATTTGGATCAACTGCTGCGTGATGGTAAGTTTTTTTTTTAATTTCAAAGACAGCCTGGTCTCTTCAAGATATGTCCTCAAAAATGACCCAGAAAATTATTTACATGTTTAATGATGTTTCTCTCTGTCCCGTTTCAATCAGTCAGTCTGTCACTGAGATACATCTTACATTCAAAAGTACATGAAAGACAAATTATCTGAAAAGCATCTCTGTAAAAGAAAATGATTCAGTCATTGAGGTATCAGGTTGTCAGCAGCAGTTCAGGGTCATTTTTGTACTTACCCACACTGTCAGCTGAGTTACTTACTTAAGTATTTATTTAAGGACTTGCAGAATTTCTGACATCAACATGTATCCATATTCCCCCTACATTTTTTTTTGTCATTCCATTGATTTCTGGATTTCAGGAATGTTGAAGTATCTGTTAAGTTCATTACTCTCTCACAGTTTTCTGATTACTTTTCTGACTCTCCTCTGTATTTTTTCCAATATTTCAGAGCTTAGACAAAACAGCTGACAACACTAGTGTACTCTAGTAATGTGTTGTTAATGTTCTACATAAAGTAAAATTGTGTAGATCCTATTTTCCACCAAGTTCCTACTTAGAAACTTCTGATTTTTGTCTTAGCTCCTACTTTCTCACTTTTAGGATTAGTAGCTAATTTACTGATGTCTTTGGCATTCAAGTGAGGTTTTATTGCTTTTCCACAGGATCGTACTACAACCCTTTCATGAGTAACTTTCCAAGATGCAGTCACTCATTCTATGCATGTGGTTTGCATCCATTGTTCCTAGGAACTGTAAGGGATTTTACTTTCAGCTATATATAATGTATTTTAATGAATCAGCTTAATTAGCCTTCAAGATTACACTGTGGGACTGTCTCACATAAAAGGACATTTGAAGACATTCTAAAATAAATCAATATAATGAACACTAATTACTTAAGGCAGATGGTATTCTCTGTAGAATTCTAAAAGAACTCACTTGTAAAATTGCTGAACTGCCAACTGTGATATTTAAATAATCCTTATACTGAATGCTCTGTTACCAGTGAATTAGAACATGGTTCACACACCACTACTTTTAAAAACATTTCAGGAGTGGTGGAAGGAACTAGACCCTATCAACAAAACAGAACAAAATAATGTTAAAACATAAGACAATTTGACTCATTTATTACTATTATATGATGGCAAATAACTACTACTTCTTTTTTGTTGCAAATCATATTTAATAATGATATCAAAATTCTTTGAAGAAACTGTTGTGATGTGAATTGGTTTGCAGAAATAACATTTATTTGCATTTGAAACACTGCTTTTGTTCCTCTCCAAAATCTTTTAAGGAAACCATAGTGTTATGGAAAGAGATCTTCTTGTGGACCAATGATATATTAAATTAAGAAAGAAACTGTGATTTTTCCAGTTGGATGCATTTTCTCAGTATAGTCCATAAAAAGCTAGGATGAATGTTGTGTCATTTTAACATAGTCAAGAATAATTTGAGAACAGGATGAATAGGATTATGTGTGATCCAAAGAGTTACAGTAAAGTTCCATAAAGAGTGGCTGCATTGTAAAGAGGCAAATGAAACTACACGCTGATAAATGGAATGTAATGTGTTAAAGGAAACAGTCTTGAGAAGCTATGTATAATGAAAATCTTTGTGTTAACTAATGTCATTTACAGAAAAGTATTTTGAGGACACTGTAGACAGCTCATTTAGAACTTCAGCTCAGTGTTTGATAGCAATCAAAAGCAAAGAAAAAGCATACACAAATAGAAATGTTCAGAGAAGAAATAATCAAACACACACAAAACATCTCTTGTAGAAATCCATGATTTCTTTGAAAACTCCCTGTAGATCCAGTTACCTGCCCCACTGTCCCCAAAATGGTAAAGAGAAATGAAAATACAGAAAACAGAGGAAAGTAAGCAAGGATTCCCATATACATATTGTCTAGCAGTATTTGACTTGGAAACAAGAGATTTGAAGAAAAATGTATGTGTTTATAAAATCATGACTGTCAACAAGATGCCAAAAAACCCTCTGTCAGATGGAACTTTCAAAACAAGAAAAGGATGTAGTTATCTATATAACATGTTGTTAATCTGTGAAGTTTGGTGCCGTAAGACACTCAGATTGTTGAAAAATTCCAGGCTTTCAGAAACCAGTTAGAGAAAACATAGGAAAAAATCCATCAGAAGCTATTAATCATGAGGACAAGCAGTTCTGAATCAGCAGTCCCTTAAACTGGAAATGGGGAGCACAGTGTGAGCCATCACAGTACATGTACCATATTCTTAGGTTTGGTAGGCATTCACTCTGGGCCACTGCATAAAAAAGGATACAAAATTAGACTGGCATTTGTCTAACCCAAGGCAGTTGTTCCTATACTACACTTCAAATTAAAGGTTTCAGTATCATTCTGTATATTAAATGCTCAGTTCAAATGCATATCAGTGTGCTTTTTGGGTGTTAAAATAAGGCTTAGAGATCCCTCCCCAGGCAAAGTCTTTCTGGAATTATAATTTGGAGCCCAGCTGTGCCATGAACACTGAAAAAATAAAGTTCTTGATCTGTTCTTTCAATTAAATATTGCTGAATAACAATTGAAAGGAGTTGGATACATTTTAAGCTTATATGGGCACACACTTTAATTAGAAAACTACTGTGTTGCATTAGTAGCTTTTCCATACATTGAGAGAGTTGGAAACAATCCCTGTGAAACTGGTCAGAACGCTCTTAGAGTGCCTAGCGAATTTAATTAACTTTATTTCCATTTGTAAATTCTACTGCAGCTATTTTCCAGACAGAAAATTAGCCACTGTCAGCTAAGTGCATGGATGTCGTATTTTATGTCTTCCATCTTTTCCAGCTCTAGGAGAGCCTCTAGATACTGTCTGCACTTTTCTTTTACACTCACCTCTGTGGCATTATGATGTTGCTTGATGATATTGAGACAGGGGATATCTGAAACTGCAAACCAAAGTTTAATACAGCTTGTTTTTAAAAAAAAGTCGATAGAAAAAATAAGTAATAAAAAAACTGTAGACAGATCTAGTGCTTAATTACAACAATAAACCAGACCAGGGTGTGTGCAAGCCTGAGGCATTTGTGTATACTTTGGGTGTGTTTTGAGACAAAAGACTGATCTGGCCAAATTCTCTTTGTAATTCAGATTCTATGGGATTATCATAACATTTTTCAATTAGTACTGAAATAGCAAGACAGATCCTTCCACCTAAGAGGAGGTTTTTAAAATGGAATTTCTGTATGTGTATTTGAAGTGATCCCAAATGAGAGCAAGACAAGTTGCTTCTATCATAGTGGGTGCATTAGAATCAAAGAAATGAAAAATCTCTTTTATAAACTTGCAGCACTGGTTTTATGTGGTAATCTAAATATCTTCATAAACTAGCTCAGAGCTCAGTGCGCTTCACAGTCACAGCAGTGACTGAAGCTAGGGTGAGGGAACTTTAAAAATGGATCATCCTGCATGAAGAATCTCACATTCTTCTGAAGATCTCACATTCGTCTCTGAAAATATTCACAGCCTGCTCAGGTGTCGGTCACTCTATGATGTACTTCTATTTGTCAAGATTGAGGATTGAGACTGGAATATTTAACAGAAGAATAGTTCCCATCATTTTCTATTTAGAAGAGTTCTGGCAGAAATATCCACGTATTTTCTTCCAAATCTTTTACCTACACCCTGAATTTCATTTGTGAATTTCATCTTATTCCAGAAGCAGCATGTATGCTTTGTGATTGCATTTCACATGATTCTGCTTAAAAAACATAGTGATTCCATTTATACAGGACTTGTTAAGGAGGAATGATGAAATTAAAAAAATAATAATAAAAAAAAGTTATGTGCAAGGCCATAACATCGATGTGTGACAAACACACACATATTGCAGGGGGAAAAACTCATGTCTCAAGACCAGACATTGCTTTGGGTTAAATGACTGGGATCTGTTCCTAAAAGGAGCCTCTGTCTTCTTTTTTTTTTTGTCACTGATCTCTGATATTGGAACACTTTCAGGTTTTGGGGGACAGAAAAACATTCTGGGCACCAGAAAAGAAGAGTAGAGCAACTGTCTTTAATTGAGGGAGTGGGGAACGGAAGGATGTTTGGTTAGAAATTTAATTATCAAGACTGTCTGTATGCCAAGACAGATAATCACCTGTCCATGCTCAGAAGCTTTTTCCCATAGAACATAAATGCATGAAAGGCTAGAGGCAGGTTTATGCAAGCTGAACCTGTAGGATCTTGTTTTCTGACTTTATTTCTTTTAGGGCAATAGGATTTGCATTGTTATTATAGCTTCAAGGTAGCATTTCAGCGTTTAGAGATTTATTTTTCTGTTCCAAGAAACTTAATTGGGGAGTGGGAGCTGTTAAGTTCCTCTTCTTCATGAAATTCTGTTCTAATGGGTGGGAAACAGCAAAACAAGCCAACCATATACTGGGCCTCATCAAAATCTTCATGACCAGAAGCTTAAGGGAGGTGATTCCCCCTTGTACTCTATTCTGGTAAGACCCCCACCTTACAGTGGTGGAGTGGGGCTACATCTACCTCTGGAGTCTCCAACACAAGAAGGACATGGAGTAACTCCTGAGAAGGGCCACCAAGGTGATCAGAGGGCTGGAACACCTCTCCTATGAAAAAAAGGATGAGACAGCTTGGAAATGAGAAGGCTCCAAGAAAGCTTTACGGCACACTCCAGTACCTAAAGGGGGCCTGCAACAAAGCCAGAGAGAGACTTTTTACAAGGAGGTGTAGAGACAGGACAACAGGGTATGGACTGAAACTGAAGGAGTGTAGATTTAGATTAGATTTTAGGAAGGGATTTTTTACTGTGTGTGTGGTGAGGCCATGGAACAGGTTGTCCAGAGAGTTTGTGAATGCCCCGTCCTTGGAAGTGTTCAATGCCAGGTTCAATGGGACTATGAGCACACCTATGGAAGGTGTCCCTGCCCTTGACAGAGTGGTTGGAAAGAGATGATCAGTAAGGTCCCTTCCAAAATAAATCACTCTATGATTCTTTGATTTCAGTAGGAGAGAAATTGCACACTCATTTGCAGCAGGACACTGATTACAGTTCCTAAAATTTTGATTTAGATTCTCTAACTGAAATATTTGCTCCCCTTCAAACTATACTGGCCTGTTTTGTAACAGTCTTTGGACAGATTTTCAACTGGGATGCTCATGAATTAATCAAAGATGCAATTGTGTTGTATGAGAGCTGGAATGAAGAGTTGTGTGTCTTATATAAGAACTTGCTTGTGATAATACACATGGCAAAAAGAGCTGTGTCCTTAACATATGTTCATGAGAATTACATCATAATTTCACTCTCTGCTAATTTATAGTTTTCAGAATACTAGTTATGCAATTCGCACCTGCACTTTCCAAGAGCAAAGAACATGGGCAGCAAACAGGACATTTTTACTTCCTGGTTTTGATGCCATTTAATGCATTCCTTGGAGATATTCCCATCATCTAATTGAACTGCACATACACACACAGTTCCAGCTTGGAAATATAATTTTGAACACTGTATAACTCAATAACATCACCATCAGTTTTTCTAAAAATAGTTTTTCATTTCTCAAGACTACTTCTACTCCCCCCCCCCAGAATATTTCTATTTCTCAAAGACCCTTGACCAGTAATGAAAATGTATTACTGTATAGGTTGCTAATTTGAAGCACAATTAAAGGTAGTCTCTTTACTGAAACCTAAGAAAAATGACAGCTTTGGAGAAAACCTAGCCTAGGGCAATTATACCCAAACTATTTCAGAANTTTTTTTTTTTTCCTTCAGCTTTCTCTAATTTGAAGCACAATTAAAGGTAGTCTCTTTACTGAAACCTAAGAAAAATGACAGCTTTGGAGAAAACCTAGCCTAGGGCAATTATACCCAAACTATTTCAGAAAGCAATGAGTAATTTGAGATACATTTTCTTTAATGGAAAAGCTGTCACAGTCTTTGGCTTGGTCTGCTTTTAAATCTGATATCCTAACTGACACAGCAGAAATCCTCATCAGGCTTAGATACTATCATCGAAGAAAATTTCCTTTTGCCATCAAAGCTTTTCAGTCAGGAAATTAGAGTTATTTATTCCAAGAAGTAGACTGTCCTGCCCTTAGACTAGTGTAGACCAGGCAAGACCACCAATGTGATTACATTGTGAGACAAATTGGCATAAAAAATTTCAGAAGAGAGTTTGATACAAGATGCACATGTGTGTACCTCATACCTAAAGCTGCTTTACAGTAAACCTTGAAGAGTAGTGGAGGAAAAATATTTACCTTGTGTTCTCCCCTCTCCTTTGTCTCTTTATTCCTCTTACAAGCTGATGGTTATGCTACAAAACAGCCTTGTAGGATCTTGATGTGACAATTTTGGTCTAAGCTATTAAGTGTCCTTTTATCATGACACAATTTATGATAACTGCTATCAGAACAAGTGTTCTTCACAGTTGAATGGTTCACAGTTGTTCAACTGGTTGGATTTGAACCTTCTCCAAACAAGAACATTTCTGACTGTACATTTGAACAGAAGGTGCATATTGGACATTGCATCCTTTCCTTTTTGTATCACCTAAGAAATAGGTCTCTGTCTTGGCATTATTAAGTTCTTGGACTGTACCGTTTATAGGAAAATTTTGTGGTATTAAAATGTCTTCTGCTTCCCAGTCTGAAAAAGGAATAAAAACCTTATTTATCAGACAGATAAAGGTTGTGTCCCTGGAGCTATTATAGAATTTGGAGCATACACAAGATTGCTAAAGAAAGTAACTGATACCTGTGTGATGATTAATAAATTTTGGGTTTTATTTCAAAGTTCTATATGCTATGGCCTAAAGGATGGAAATCTAAGTCCTGCTGGGGTAGCACTAACCCTACACAGGGACATCCTTCACAGTACAAGAATTTTCCAGTTTAGGAAGTTAATGTCCATGTGAAGAGTTTAAAATAATGTGACTAGCTTTTGGAAAGAAAGATTGAACAGCAAATTCTGCTTTCCATTCCAAGTTAATAATATGGTAGAGCTACACTACTACTAATTGTGCACAATTAGGACTAACTTTTTTTCTGTAATGAGTTCTTGCAGCTATAAAAATTTGTAACTGCTTAGGTTGGCCAGTAAACTTGGAAGAATTAACAAGCCCAGTTGTCCTAGCAAAACTAGAGAGGGCAGACATTATTTCACATTATTTTCATTTTCTTAATAAGGTGCACAGTCATGCATTTTCTAACATCTAATGTTCCACCTCAACAGATGCAATTTCCAGATATATTAATGGTTTGAACCTTCATATTTAAAAACTTACTTATTGGAGATCTCAGCACCTGTACCAGCAAAGATGGGCATAATATTGGGGCTACTTGCCAGGAAGTCTGTAGGTCTGTATTTAGTTGTTGAGGTATAAAGTCAGGTACAGGTGTAGGGCAGGGCTTACTCCATGGTAGACCCCTCTACAACTCTAAATGTGAGAAGTGGGAACAGAAGTTGACAGAAATTTTATGTTTTGTAAGAACAGATGACAATCAATACATGCTTGTGCAGGTCTTCTCAGACTGCAATTAGAAAAACAGAGCAGAACAATGTTACCACACAGAAGTTTTCTCTTTTCTTTTAAAAATACCATCAATAAAAGAAATAATCATAGCTGTTAGATTAGTCTCAGGCATAATGATATTTTTGAAACATGTTTATTTAAAATCTAATAACACATTTCATCATGCTTCAAAAAAAGCATTTATGATTGCCATAAAAGAAAAGCTTGTCACAGACCATAATCTCCACATTGAAAATTTGAGTTTATTCCTTTACATTGAGTGCAGTGAGCACACTGGCACACAGTAACTTTCATCTTTGGTGGAGGAGTGATTAGCTATTGAACTTGGCTGAAAGCAGCTCTCCAACCTGTTCGCTGATAGCACAGTGACCTTGTTGCCTAAGTACTCGGAGACAGAGTTCTCTAGCCTCAGAGATGCAGGTGTTACACGGCTCACGTACATAGGCTTAAAATCCCATAGGCTTCAAAATAAAGTTTCTGCATTCAAACTGCCTTTGGAGAATGGTGCTTGGTTCTCATCTCTTTGGAAGAATGCTGTTTGGCATGTGTCAAAATCATGCCAGAAGCTGTCTCCCTAAAATAATTATATGGGTACATGTGTGCGAGTACTCCCACTGTAGTCATTTTTCGTGAACAGTGACAAGGTCAAAAAGACAAGGACTGTGGAAAACAGTGAGGTGAAAGTCATTTGCCAAAAATCAGACATATATACGAAAGAAATGTACACCACTCTTCATTTTTGCCAGACTGCAGCCACATTTTCCATGTGTGATTCAGTTTTTCTTAAAATACGTGTGAAAAATAGATCAGATGAGTTGTTCTTTAAAATGTTAAGATGCATCACCCTCCGGTCTCTACAAGGAGTGTCTGCTCACCTGAAGAAGGATCTCTACATTGTTGATACCAAAAGTTAAGGAAGTTCAGAGGTATGAAATTTTCAAGGGTGCTGTTGAAATATCTTTCTCTTAAGGCCTGATCTACACAAACATGTAACATCGGGAGAATCTGGTAGCTTTAATATGCATACTAAATAAATATATAATAACATATGTATAATTATATGTAATAAATACCCAGTAAATTTCATAGAATTACTACAGTTTTCCTAATATAATAATGCCTTATTTTAATGGAGGATTATTGTTTCCATTCTTGGTCTAGAATAAAAGACATGAGCTCTTTATATTGAGATAATTGCATATATCCTTTGTTGGTTGTATTGCTTAATCTGTCTTTGCCTAGCTGAAGGATTATAATTCTTCAAAGTGGAGAAGGGAACATTGATTTCCTCACTGAGTTTGCACAACATTTCAGTGTGTTAACTCCTTGTAAACATAGCATCAAAAATATTTACCATTAATAAACTTCAGCAGCACTTTAAAACATCACATCAGAAGGAAATAAAAAAAAAATTATAGCACAAACTGCTGTATAAAGGACTCTGTCAAAATAATGGATGGATGGGATTCACTTCATCTTCAGAAATCTACAGTGTAGCTATCTTTGAGATCTCACAGCTCTTCTAGCAAATGAAGAAATATAAGTGCATGCAGAGAGTGATTCATCTCATTCTAAAAGAGATGTCTAAAATAAGCAAGACAGTATTTTACAAGTCGCTGTTTCTTTCCTCCCACTGCACAGGGAGTCCAGATGACTAGCTCTGATGTAGGTGGCTACAGTGTAGACATTTATAGTCGAGGAAACTAATCCTGTTCCACACTTCTTGAAGGGGTGGCCAAAAATGGGTGATTAAATAAGGAATAGGATGCTGCCAGAGCTATTCCACACATAATCATGGAGTGTTTCCAAACTAACATAAATCTTTTCCTTTTGTTGTTGCAAATAAGAAACCAGGTTTTGAAAAAAGGTCAGGCCAGGTTTGTCATTTAATAGTCCCCAGGGCTAAACAGAGGACAAGACTCAATTAGTTTTAAATGAAACAGTTCATTAATGTTATATATGTATATTATGTAAGAGGGGGTGTTTATGTGTCAGAGGGAATTGTTAGGTAAAGATCTGATTTTCCCACACAGATGGGTGAGAGGAGAACTGTGTAACAGCTATTCCACTCAGCTCTCTGAGAATTAAAAAAAAATATCTCCTTTTTCTTTTCCCTGTCTCTTAGGGAAAAGCTTAAAAAAAAAATCTCCTTTTTCTTTTCCCTGTCTCTTAGGGAAAAGCTTATGTCAAGAGCTGCCAGAACTGCTCTTTACTGCTAAAAATCTTCAGCTGCAGTAAGAGGACATATATTGAGAAAGGGTCTGGTGGCTCTACTCTTTCTCCACTGCTACTGAGAAATCCTGTGTGGCTTAGAGGAAGTCCCAAATAATTGCAGCAACCTTAACCCAAAACTGGCTGAGGGGGGATGTTTAAAAAGAGGTCAGACTTAAAGACATTTTTTAAAAGATCTGTTTATAATTGTGCTTTCTTCAGCAACATGAAAATAGAGAAATGACACTGTACTTCAACTTACATTATCTTTCACTCATGTGTCCATAGGCACCCTTCTTAAATAACCACAATTTCTAACTCCTACAGAACTTAATTTGGAAACAGAAATCCTGAAGCATGCACAGAAGAATAAACCTGTTTAAATTCTACCTTACATAACACCCCAAATTGATGACATGCCTCTAGTAGAGATATACTTTTTACTAATACTAATACTAATTTAGTAAAAAATTTAATTTACTAAATAGTAGAGATTTAATACTTATTATAGTTCGAGGAGTTGGAAGTAGCATTAGTTTGTGCTGTAGGGATGTTGGTATTTAAAAATACTGCTTTTTCTTCCCATTACATGATAGAGAGTACACAACAGACAGTGATACAACCATACACAGCAGATCTCCCCTAGAAAAAAAATCCTCCAGTTCAGGAAAGCATTGCACAGAAATAATGATTGTCTGGAGCAAAATTATTAAACCATATTTAAACCAAATTCTAAATTTATATCAGTAACATAGAAAAACATTCCTTTCCTTTCCTTTCCTTTCCTTTCCTTTCCTTTCCTTTCCTTTCCTTTCCTTTCCTTTCCTTTCCTTTCCTTTCCTTTCCTTTCCTTTCCTTTCCTTTCCTTTCCTTTCCTTTCCTTTCCTTTCCTTTCCTTTCCTTTCCTTTCCTTTCCTTTCCTTTCCTTTCCTTTCCTTTCCTTTCCTTTCCTTTCCTTTCCTTTCCTTTCCTTTCCTTTCCTTTCCTTTCCTTTCCTTTCCTTTCCTTTCCTTTCCTTTCCTTTCCTTTCCTTTCCTTTCCTTTCCTTTCCTTTCCTTTCCTTTCCTTTCCTTTCCTTTCCTTTCCTTTCCTTTCCTTTCCTTTCCTTTCCTTTCCTTTCCTTTCCTTTCCTTTCCTTTCCTTTCCTTTCCTTTCCTTTCCTTTCCTTTCCTTTCCTTTCCTTTCCTTTCCTTTCCTTTCCTTTNTCCCTCTCCCTCTCCCTCTCCCTCCCTTCCTGCCTTCCCCTTAAGCCTCACTGAGAAAGTAAACTAATATTTGAGCTAGAGCCAGAGGCATGTGCCATGCTTTACAGGTTTTTTGGGGTTTTTTTGCTTACTTCTACTAAAGAAAAACATGTAGAAGTATCTCCTACCCTTGGTTGGGGTAATCTGACTGCTAATGTGGAAAGCTTGAGGTTTATCTGCTGGTGGCTGTAGTTTTCTTTCAAGGTGTTGCTAATTTAGCACTTTGAATCATCACCATTCTAAAGGAGAAGAAGTAGATTTGCTAAGACCTGTGCAGTCAGCACATTACCAGACTGATCTTAAAGCTGTTGCTGTGAGCAGCTTCTCTTCTTGGCTCTGCACTAAATACAGACCTTATGTAATAATACAGAAGAGTCATGTCCTGTGTGGCACACGTGACTAAAAATTCATTTGCTAATTTACCCAGTTATTTTAACTCTCTTAATCCTGAAAAATTTTCTTTCACATTGGACTATGTGTTCTAAATCTTATGGGATATCTGTTAAGCTAGTGTTTTTTCCACACATTTACATGGCTGTGTACCTTGTATGGGAATGGAATTTCAATATTTTCATAGAAAACCGAAACAGCTGAGTGGCAAGCTTTAAATAAATCACTGCAGCATTTAAATAAATTTACTAACCTGTATGATAAAAATTGTGATAGGCAGATTGCAAGATATTAATTTTGCAGCTATAATATCCTCTGAAAGGTCTCCCTTTCACTGTTAGGGCAAAGAAAGTGAACTTTACTTCTTACTTCTGGTTACCTGCTGTATCAGCACTACATATGTGGACAACCCAGTCAGTTCCAAAGAGGCGAAAGACTGAGGATCTATCCAGATCAGAGAACAGAGAAGCAGAGTTGTTGCTGGGTCACTCACACCAGCAGAAATGTAAAAACCAGAGGAATTTATTTAGGGTGGCTTCACTGATCATATTCAACTCAAAACAGGTCTACTGGTCTTGTACTGCTGGTAGGATCTAAAGAGAGCATTTTGTGTGGGAACATGTGAGACTATCTTGAAAGCAAGAAAGAATCTCAGGTTGTCGTGGGTCTACTGATTCATGTGTCCTTAAAATCAGGTCACCCTGGCTTGTCTAAGTGATTTGTGATGATACCATGAAGAATGAAGAAACTGAGTGAGCCATGAAGGGTCAAACTGCTGTCAGATAGCAAATGTAGATTACTATATATGCAGTTAAATTTGTTATTTTATATTGCACAGATTTTTCTCTGGGGTAGAGTTGATTTTCTTCCCAGTGGCTGGCATGGGACTGTGCTTTGGATTTGTACTGAACACAGGGCTGACAATACAGAGATGTTTTTGTTATTGCTGAGCAGAGCTCCCACAGATCCAAGGCCTTTTCTGCTTCTCCTACTGCCATGGTGGTGAGGAGACTGGGAGTGCCTGGGAGGCTGGGAGGAGACACAGCCAGGACAGGTGACCCCAGCTGACCAGAGGGATATTCCAGACCACATCACATCATTCTCACTATATAAAGTGGGGGAAGAAGAAGGAAGAAGAGAGGACATTTGGAATGAGGAGTCTGTCTTCCCAAGTCACCATTACACGTGATGGGGCCCTGCTGACCTGGAGACAGCTGAACTCCTGCCTGGCCATGGCAAGCAGTGAATTCATTCCTTAATTCGCTCTGCTTGTGTGCAGGGTTTTTGGTTTCCCTATCAAATTTTATCTACCTCAAGTCATGATTTCCAACTTCTACCCTCTTTCTGATCCTACTGGTAGGGGAGTGAGGGAGCAGCTGCCTGGTCTTCACTGCTGTCTGGGGTGAAATCACGACATAGTGGTTTAAAAAAGCTCACTTCTGAATGCTACTTTCTACAAAATGTAGATTGCCCTTGCTTAAGTACACCCAGACAATTTGATGGCTCCTGGATTGTGGCCCCAGCCCTTCCTTCTTCTCTTCTCCCTGTTTTCCTTCCTTGCTTTTAAATAGCAGTACTGGTTTTTGCACTCAGCATCTCAGATAGCTGGATAATGCACTAAGCATACTCCAGATATATTCACCTAAGAGGCAATCAGAGTCAGGGGTTATAAGCCTCAGGAGAGAATTGCAGATATTTGTTTTGACCATAAAACTTCCCAATTTATCACTTCCACTAGACCTACTTTGCCAAAATACATAGATAATTGAAGCCATTGCATTTTTCTAGTTCTTTTCTGCCAGAAGAGCTTTTAAAAATACATTAATTGAATGATGGATTGTTAAATCAGTTTGAAACTTAGTTTTGCATGTCATTATAACTAGAAGAAAATGTTACCTGGTTTTCTGGTCTAGTTATATGTTAAATTGTCTGTATTCTTATCCTTTTTTGTTGTTGTTGTTGGGGGGTTTATTGCTGTTGTTTTGATTTTGGTTTTTTCGTTCTGTTTGGATGGGGTTGCTTTGTTTTGCTTTGTTTTGTTTTGCTTTGGTTTGTTTTTTATGGATCCATTTTAAGTTTTACAAAACTGAAAAAACCATTTTGAAACCCAAGTCAAAAGGATCCACTTAGTTCAGGTAGAGGGGAATTTCATTTTTGATTCTGATATTGGTCAACATAAATCCCCGACTTAAGCATTAGAATGTCACTGTGAAAATATGAATAGGCTGCACTGCTTCAAACTACCATTCCTATACCA
This sequence comes from Urocynchramus pylzowi, assembly GCA_013397555.1. NCBI lineage: Eukaryota > Metazoa > Chordata > Aves > Passeriformes > Fringillidae > Urocynchramus > Urocynchramus pylzowi. The sequence continues at coordinate 291,800 of VZRH01003712.1, read as the reverse complement.
CAAGAAATAGTTTGGTCCTACATTTGCTGCAAATTGCTTATGATAAATTCAAGAGATTTAGGTCTCTGTGGTTCCTATCTGTATCCAAAGTAGAGATATGTAACAATACAAAGTTATTTCAATTGCAATTATAATATTTTACAATTTTTCCTTTGGAATACATATTTTTAACATATTTATTAAGTTTCATTTTTTTCTTGGATCGCATGTAGGTGGAACTGGCCACCTGTATTACAAATTTTTCCTGCTTCTGGGCTGAAACCTCTGTTAATCTTCGTTCCTATGAGCACTTTCAGGATATCAGTTTCTTGCACTGACATACATGTGTTTTCCAAATGTTCTTTGTCATTTCATGTCTCTGAAATTTTTTGGAGATCCAGATTTCCTGTATTTTCTGCTGTGTGCAGATTTGCATACCTTATTACTTGCTCCTGGCATAAAATTTAAAGGGAGGATTAGTTCTGAACTTTTGCAGCAGGTCTTTAACTTTCTTCTCTGCATCTGCTCATGGTGAGAGGCTTAAATGTATAAGACAAAAGGATCAGCCTCAGGAAAAGGCTGTTAAGACTTGGTTTCATTTTATGCCAACTTATTTAATTCAGGGACCAGAACAACAACTTTCATTTCTTTCCTATCCTTCCCCTCCATCCAGCCCCCTCAGTCTTATGGCAAACTAAACTATTCCTTAAAAAAGCAAAGGATGTTGTCTGAATCAAGGTTATGTATAAACAGAAATAACAAGGATCTTCAAAAATCTGGAAGTTCTTGTCATGTCAGTACATAATGCCATTTATGTTATTTTTAAAAAACAATTTTTAAATAGATGCATGCAGTGGTAAACTGAATCAAAACTTTTAAGCATATATTTCTTTTCTGTTCATGCTCTCCCAGGATGTAAATACTTCTTAAATTTTCTCTGCTGGCATAATGCTGAAAAATGCCTTGTTTTGGAAGTAAATAAAGCTTCTTACATCTTGTGTCTGAGGACATTCCATGAGAATTGGTGTAGTTCAGCCTGGAGAAGAAAAGGCTCAGGGAGACATTAGGAGCACCTTCCAGTACCTAAATGGGGTCTACAGGAAGGATGGGGCGTGACTACACTAACAGAATGAAGAGTAATGTTTGTAAGTCAAAAGAAGGTAGATTCAGATTAGATATAGGGAATATATTCTTTGATGTGAAGGTAGTGAGACACTGAAACAGCTTGCCCAGAGAGGTTGTGAATGCCCCCTCCCTGGAAATGTTGAAGGCCAGCTTGGATGTAACTTTGAGCAGTCTGGGCTAATGGGAGGTATCCCTGCTCCATTACAGTGGGCTGGGAAAAACCGGGTCTTTAAGGTCATTTCCAGCCCAAACCCTTCCATGACTCTGTGCTTGTAGATGAAAAGCTTTCAGCTCCATTAGTTCTTCAGAAAGCATCAGCTTTAGGTTTGTTTTCAAGGCAATGCCTTCTCTTTAGCAAAACTAGGTAATATTAGAATAATTCTTTCTTCCTCTATTGTGTAACAGTGTGACTCTTTGTTACAACTGCTTAATCAGTGAATAAGACCTGCTGTGTCAGGTGTGGGAGGTTTTTAGATATCTACTATAATATGGAAACTAAAACAAAGCCCTAAAGAGGAAGAAACACTAAAAAAAAAAAAAATATGCACAACAGATAAAAGGGCTTCAGAAGGTGATTAAAAAATATTAAATATAGTCAGAATTAGGTTCCAGTACTATGAGGTAACTTTTTTCCTATTCTCCTTTTTAACTGGCAGCCAATCACAAGTGGTGTTACTTAGAAAGCAATGTTGGAGACAATATTTTGAACATCTACATCAGCAAGAGACAATAAATCTGGATATTGAGACAGAGGAAATGTTCTGTTGAGTGTGTAGGTATAAACAAAATTGGGAAAAAAATTATGTATGGGAGGGCAATGATGCTCTTTAGGGAAACATATGCAGAAGATGTGTTTTGAAAAGAACTTCAGCAAGTTCTACAGAAACAAAACCCATGGGTAGAATAATTACAGATGTCAGTATCAGCCAGGGACTGACTGTCTGGATAGCAGCTCTGTGGAAGGGAGCTGGTGGTCCTGGTACAGAAGCTGAATGCAGATCAGCAATCAAGGCTAACCATGTACTGTGATGCATAAGCAAGAGTGTAGACACCATATTGGTTAAAAATATTATTTCCTTCTAAACTAGACACGTAAGTCTCCCTCTGAAATACTGCACCCCTGATACAGCACATGCAGGCAAATGGGAAAATTCTGTTAGATGACCAGCAGGATCATCATCATCATCATCATCATAGGAGGCTACATGTGACATGGGAGCAGGCTGAAAGAACCAGAGTTTTTAAGCCTGGAGAAGGGAAAGGGTACCCAACACCAATCTTCCACAACCTAAAGAAAGGGGAGAAGAAAGGGGAGAAGTAAGGCAGAAGGCAGAGCCTGACTCTTCTCAGAGATTCACAGCAAAAGAGCCTGAGGCAATAGTCACAATTTATATAAAGAAAAAGTCTTGCTGGATATAAAGGGATAATAGTTCTTGCCAATTAGAGCAATTAGACACTAGAATATCATCTGATCATGTACTTAATCCTTACTGAAGAGACCTTTGGACTAGCTGATCTCCAGAGATTCATGCCAACTTAAATTTGTTACTCAATCTGTCTTTTCCATGGTTGCACAAAAGTACTACCCTCTCTCTCATGCCACCACAAAGAAGTAGAACTAGGTTGTTCTCCTGGAGTAGATGTTATCAGTATGGCTTAGAACTCTGTCCTGGGAAATTCACTTCTTCTCATTGCTTGGCTACCTTCCTCCTGTGCTCCCCTCAGCCTCATCCTCCCTGAGATTCCTCTTGCTGGTTGATCTCACTTACCTTACCCATTGAATTCTACTTTTGCCCTTTGCCTTTTGCCTCTTGTCTTTTGCCATTTCCATGTCTTTCTGGTTAAGTCATGGTTAGCTGAACATTTCACAAGCAATGTGAAAGCAATTCACAGCAGTATCATCCCAATGGCAAAGAGGGGTACTTCGTGTTGCTTACTGACCCAAGCCCTTCAGCCTGCAGAGTCTATATTTCATGTCATTGACTTATTGCTCAGGTGAAGGCAGGTATGTATTGTCTGACTGTATTTCTTGAGGTAGCACAGACTTGTGCTACCTCAAGAAATACAGTCAAACACATTTGAGTAGGGCTCAGAAACAGAGAGGTCTCTGAAGAAAGGTATGTGGGGCTTTGTTAAACAGTCAGAAGTTATCTATGCTCTTTTTCAGATTCATAGCTCAACTTTAATATATGCTTTCATCTCATGCCTTTTTTTATCTTCTCCCACCTCATTACAATAGGATATTAACTATGTTCCTGTGCATTACCTTTCCTTCAATAACAAAAGACATTTTATATGCCCAGATGAATTTTTAATAAGTCAATAATTAAAGAAACACTTCTAATAATTCTTAAAGAAATAAAGGTCAAATTTCTTCCTGTCCTCAGTCTTTAGATTTTCATGTTAAAATGAATGATTGAGATTTTTATTATATTGACCATATCAATGTTTGGTTTTAAAAAGAAATATTTTCAGTCTTACAACTAAACATAAGTATTTCAGGTTAGTGTGAGCACAAGCTGAAATACAGAATAGCTCGCAACAACATGCTGCATTCAGAGCTGCTGAAGTACATCTGCCCCCACATGCCTTAACTAATAGCTGCATGACTTAGAAATCACCCCTTCTAAGGCATGTTCAGACAAAAAATGGAAATGTTTAGTCTGTGCCAACTTTTCTAAGTACTTGTTCCACAAAAAAGACTTTACTGTGCTATGTTCTAAAGTCCTTGTAAGGCCTGCTGTCTGGAGAATTCTCATCCTGTGTTGCAGGAATTCTTCTGTGCAGTAAATATTGTTTATGCTAATGTGTTAATGTAGAAGAATAATTGCCAGTGCTCACTTTTGGGGGTAAATTTTGTGAGACAAAGTGTTGTTCGGTATATAAGGAATTGAGTACCTTTAACATTCTTTAGTATTAGATTATTCAGATTTCTACAATGGCAGTCTATACATAGGGGTCCAGTGATGTCTTTAATGACATAGAGAATTTTTAGGAGCCTGCACAGGCCTGGCAGATACAACACAGGGCAATTGGAAAACTGGCACCATCCTTGGCTAGCCTGCATTCCATGGCACATCTACCATGCACAGTGCCCACTTTCACACATGTAGTACAGCCCCAGAGATTGTAGAGAAAGCAGTAACAGCTTTAGAACTATTGCACATGATGATCACACAAGACACTGATTTCTCTGTTTATTGGAAATAAAAACAAGGTGACAGACTTACTTGTAAGACTGCATGTTCCATAATGCGTGGCACCTTATAAATTTTTAAAATTTAAAAATTTGGTTTGGAGACATATAATATAATTTATTTTCTTTGGGAATAGTCATGGCTATGAATGTGTTTGACATTTTACCCTATGAAAGGTCTAAAATCTATTTCAAAGTAGCTTTCAAATATTCCAAATTAAGGCTGCTGAGGCTGATTGTGCAGCTTTATCTCCATTTTATTTTGTTGTTGAATACAATAGATGTCAATATGAACTATACTTTTTATGAATATATTGCCACTTAAATTTAATATTCCAGTTAATATTCATGACAAGTATCTCAATTTCACCCATGGCTACTGGAAAGTAAGCAAACAGAATGAAAAAAAAAAAAAAGAAAGTCAATGATTTAATAAGTCACTGATTTAATTTAAGAGCTCAAATGACTATTTGCAGGGATTATTTTTTTTCTTGCTTGCATCAGTTACTTGTCTCCTCAGTCAGCTATATGATTTAATGGGTTGTTTGTATACATGCCTTAACACTACCCTTCTTAAAATATTAGAAAAATAAGGAAAAATCATGGTTTTGAATGTCATAAGGGTAATCCCAACAGCAGGAAAACAACAGCTCAGTTGTATACAAAAAATACACACATCCATTTCTAGCACTAAGCAGGTATAGGAAAGTACATAATGCTGTGTTAAATGATAACTTTTGAGCATTTTTGGGAGCAAAGCCTTACATATTACTAACTTCTGTTAAATTTTTATTCATTGCTTTGCCTTTACTGGAGACTCACATATACTGCTGATTCCCCAACACTGAAATTATCCCAGTAGGTTGGCCTAATTCTGCAATGATATTCTAGAGCTTAAGCATTTTGTTTGATTCATCACAAAGAAAGGGGTAATTTGCACTTCCCTGTGATGAGAAGAAATTAGTCTTTTACATCTTAACTTTTTGTGTGCAGCCTGCAGCTGCCAACAATCTCCATTTCAAAACCTAGAACCAATAATGCTGGCTAAATCTGATTCAAAAACCATTGTGTTTGTATTTTAATTAACAGTTTAAAGGAATAAATGATTGTCTGCTTCTAGGAGCTGAACAGTTCCTCTCCTCAGAATGTGGCCTGTAGTATAAAGCAGCAGCCAACTTAATAAGAGAGGAAGTAGCATTTGCACTAGCCAAATAGTTTGTCTGTTTCAACACTGCAATTACAGTTTACATCCCATCAAGTTATGCGTCATCCAAAAATGCCAGACCCCATCTCAACCTTTGATATCTAGAAATATGTACATATATTCACAAGAAGAATATATTTTTATGGTCCTTATTACCTTAAGTAAAGAAAAAGATGAAACATGAAATAATGAATAGGAGTTTGGAAGTTTCTGATCTTTCTTTACACTGTATAAAAAAGGATGAGCCAGCACACAAGGCACAGTCTTTTGAAAAATAAAATGAGATGGAAGAAATAAATAAATTCTTTTCAGGAAATAAAATTTAATACTTTCATGTCCTAAANAAAAAAAAAAAAAAAAAAAAAAAAAGGTTACTGGAGATGAAGTAGCCTTTACAATGAAATTTTAAGGGAGAATATTGCTATTATGGAAAGTTTTCAACAGAAGTCAGTAAATACCAGAAGGAGTTATCTTTCTTGCAACAATGTCTGTCAAGTTCTCAGTGGAGAGATGTGCACTATGTTTTCCTCCTTCCCTGAAGCTCTCCACCTGTGGCAGAGAATTGTGTCAGCTTCTCCTATTCCACTGGTACAACTGAGATTTACCCTGGGAGAACAAATAAAACGTGCCTCTCTGGATGTGTCTTATGTTCTTGTCACTCCCAGATGCAGAGGTTTTTTTATATTCTACCTCATCATCAAGAGTCCCAAGAAAACAGATTACAAAAAGGAGGGAAGAACCACATTGTCAGATGGAGCAAAAATCTGTTATATGTCTGTAATCTCATCAGTTTTACTATTTAGGATGATAGGCATTCTCAATTTCTCAGTGTGACGTTATTCAGTAACTTTTTCTATCTGTGCCTTTCAAGCTTCTGTACTTCAGTCCTGGCTCTCTACCAAGAAGGATATTATTCAGCTGCACTGATCTACTGATCTGAAGTGTAAAAGCATCACAAATACTTTATTTGACAGCACTTAAGTCCTCTACTCTGGTATCAACTATTGGACTCAGCTCTTGCAGTAGAGGAGACTTTTAACTATTCCTTATGTCTTCCTTAGAATACCCATTCTAAGTTTACTGTAACACCCAAAAAGCCAAAAACCAGTCTAAACTCTTTATGAAATGATCTATAATATTTCAAAGGAAAGTGGATTTCACATAAAGTTTCTTCATTCACTGGAGTATTTATTTTGCTAATTATGAAATTACATACAAAGCAATATTCGAACTAATCCATTTACCAAGAAATGGTAATGGAAAAGAGTACAAACAGAATTACATCACTGCTGACAGTGGAAATGGAAACATAATTGAAAAAATATAATCTATCTGAATCACAGAAGGCAAAAACGTGGATAATGGAATTGCTTAAACAAAATGGCATTCTTGGCATAATGCCTTTTGATACCATGATTAAGACTTTACTTGAAACATAAGAAATTAGTGAACAATATAATTCTGTGAGGCCATTAAACTTGTCTTTGATTCTTCAGACCAAATGTAGAACTTTAATTTGCTGGAAATCATGATAACAGAAAGTGATCAGTGATGGACGGGAGTGTTCTGGTTTGGGCCAGCTCACTGACCAAAACCACAACTGTTTTTGTCTGAATCTGATGGGTTTCTGTACTAAGTAAACTTGGAAATAACACAGTAAGAAAGGTAGAAAAGAAGAATTTGAGAGTTGGGAGCAGTAATTTTTTTTCTTATTGCTTCATTCCTACAATGAACTGTATTATATAGGCATTTAAGGAAACGGGTATACACTCCACAAGTTACAAATTTCTCTGGGATTGGAGAATAACTTCAGTGAACATTCACTTCAGAATGAGGCAAAATGTTGCCTAAATATCTGGTGTATTAATGTTTAAATTTTCTGAACAAGGAAAGATTCCAGTAATTCAGCAGTATGGCATTAAACTTTTTTATTTACGTGTGGTACTTACTGCAGCCACATATTGAGGAAGACTGACTCAGATACCCTTTGGCATTTAGGATCAGCACCAAGCAAATGAAGGGCTGGATTCCTACACCTGATACTGGTAACCCAGGCATTTCAAAACTCTACAAACAAACCGAAAAAGAAGTGGGAAAATAGGATGTATGGTTGCATAGACTACAGCTGGAACCGCATAAACAGAATTCTTCAAATTATAGTTTTCTTGAAGTCTCAGTAGAATAGCATAACCACCTCTGAGAAATACTAACTTCCAGAGTTCACAGTATGAACTTCCAGACATATTATAGTATGATATGTCATACACCAGAATTTGAAATGATTTGTATATTTCAGACAACTGTGACACAAAAGCAAGAATTTTGGGCTGATACAAAAGTCCTGAGTATGCAGGACTTGCTCCTCAAAGACTTTTGCTTGAAGTTGGTAATAGCTGAATTTCAATTGACTAGTTTCTTGTTTTAAACTGTGAACTGAAAAAGTGTGTGTTGTTCCAACATGTTGATGGTGTTTCTCACTCTCTGAGGATTCTCCTGAGATACTACTTCTATTGAGACTTTTCAATATAATTTCATTTTAATACAAAAAAGCAAAAAGTCTCACTAATCAGTCTTTTTTTTAGGTATGTCATAACCTCCAAGACTATACTTAAGACTTTTCTGCTAAGGACTTTGGTTAAAAGCAGCATAAGAGAATTATAAATCACTTTGAACTACACTTTAGCCACAGGACACACTAATGATCTCTGTTCCCTTTCTTGAACATTGTCCATATTTCAATGCTGTCTTTGTGATTTTTTTCACCTTAAAATGTCCTTCTTTTTTAAAAGAGAAAAGTTTCAGGCTTTCTTTGTGGTCCCTTTTTTCAGGAATAAATAATATTCCTTTAGCATTTTTTTAGTATTATTTTTTATAAATTTCTACTTTTTTAAGACAGCAGTAAAGATGTATTTATTTCTGCTGTTTTAAAAGTCCACCTAGGAGTTTTTCTGTGACAAATAAAGCCAAACAAAGGAGGATTCTGTATTCACTGCACTTTGAAATAATTTCACACTAGCTTATATTTTCCCCTCTGTTCTTTTGTTCAGCTGTAGTTTTTCACTTGTTCCTGTCCATGGTGTTTTGTATGCCAAAAGAAGACAAAGTAATGGAAATAAACTTTTATCATAACAAAGGTTATGAAAAATCTGTCAATGAAAAGGAAAACTTTCACAAAAAGTGGGGGCATTTCAAAAACTTAGGGAAGAGAAGGTTAAAAATTTATTGACCAAATATTGAGATAAGATGCACTATAAAACCAATGGTAAAAGAAGGCCCCTCAAAAGAGGATGAAAGGAATTTGACAGACTGCATGATGCTGAGCCAGATGTTTTTAACAATAGAGTATAACAATAGTATATAATATATAACAATAGAGTTTAACAANTTGAGATAAGATGCACTATAAAACCAATGGTAAAAGAAGGCCCCTCAAAAGAGGATGAAAGGAATTTGACAGACTGCATGGTGCTGAGCTAGATGTTGTTAACAGGAACACAATAGAGTATAACAGCTAATCAAAGAAAAAATATGAGTTTAAAGAAAATACAGTTTGTTCTTCTGTTCTTGTTCTTGGAGCAGCTCCACTTTATATAAAATATTGAATATTCATTGAACCAGAGAAAAGTAGTAAGAGGAAGAACTGTACTACCCAGCAGTTAAGAGTACTCATTTGGGAAGAATGAGGTTCAGATCTCTTCTCCAAAAAGCATTCAATTATTTATACAATTAGGACTCCATGGGATAAATTCAGTCACAACTTGTCAGATCAGTTTAGATGTTACTGGGGAAACAGGGGACCAGACAGTCATGCCAGAACATAATGCATACCAAGGACTTATAACTGAGTCTTTTGCATCTCAAATAAGATCCCCAATCATTAAGCTTCTCTGAACCACTTTGTACCTCTAGTAAGGGCTTTCACATGCATCTTTCATTTTGTTTCCAAATATCTTGGTTTTACCCTGATGTGGAATAGGAAAATAATACTGTCTAGAGCATTTTTGCAGCAAAGAAAAAATGAAACTTTCCTAAGCCACCTATGTGCTACTAGAATGTGTTTCTTTCTGACCCCACCCCCTGCCTGTCCCAATTTTTTCAGGAAATTCATTGGCCATGAGAAACTTTTCCAATGGATCACGAATCATAATGATGCATAGACATCACTGGTCAAAATATGTCTATATATTCTTAATCCATTTAAGTATGAAGGCTGATAACATTTGAGTATAGTTCTTAGGTAAGCTGCTGCTTTTCAACATGATAGTAGTATATAGGTATTGGTCTCCTGAAGAAAAAAAAAAAGGCAAAAACCCAGAACAGGCTGCAACCAGTGAAGTATTACAAATCAACCTGGCTTCATTTCTGTTAAAACCACCTTATCTCTTGCTGATTAATGTGAGGAAGACTACAGTTTTTAATGCCAAAGAAAAGTCAAGGGAACACTCTTTGTATTTGCTATTGTACTAACTTCATCTGTTAATACTGGGAAAATATTAAACAAATAAGACATGCCCTAACCAGTGATAAACAAAAGGGAGCTCCTTAGAACAGGTAGCTGTTGCTGTGTGGGAATGTGACTGGAGCATGAAGTGAGGCAATGTGACTTTGGAAGAGTGGATTAAATACAATTCATATCAATAATAAGTGGAGTTTTTTTCATTTACTAGACGCATTTTCAATCAATCCATCCTCATGGTTACCAGTAAAATGGAAATCATAAGACTTTGTACATTTTTAGGGGAAGCTGCTTCTTGTGCCACATCCTTCTGTACTAGTCTACCCCTGAGAAATTCCATCAGGAAAAAAATGTCATGGTAGTAAAAGTGACCAAACAGCAATTACTACATTGAAAATGCATAAATAATTTTCACCTTCTGTACTTTAGATAGACACGGAAAAATTTCCTGATTTCAGGTAATTTTTGCAATCTGTTGTGAAGCATTCTGCTCATTGCTACTTGTTATCCCTTCCTCCAAAGTCACTCAAGTGCTTATCAACCCCATTCCTATCCTCTTGCTGAATCCAGATGTAAACATCATAACACAAGTTTTGTAGCATGTATGATGTTGATAAAAGCAACCCTGAGATTTTTATAGAGGATTATTCATTTTCCAATTACTGTAAAATACTGAAAGAAAAAAGTTTTGTGATAAAAGAGTAGAACAAGAGCGAACAGAAAATCTTACATTATGTCTCTTAGTTCAATGTTTGGAAATCTGGCTTTACTAGACTAATTGCCACATACAATACTGAGTGACATGCAAAATCTTTTACGTGGCACTAAGCATAGTTTTTGTAATTTCATAATAGAAAAGATGTGTCATCAATACAAATATAAACTCCAAAGAGATTTTCATTAATATCAGCTGCCTTTTAGGGATAGAAAGAAGTCCATAGCTGGGCTTTCTCTAATGACGCACAGAGTAACTGCGTATGTGAGGACTGGAGCAGAAAGCACATCATATGTCATTATTTCACAGAGTCACAGAATTGCTAGGATTGAAATGGACTTCTTTAAATCATGTAGTCCAACGCTCCTGACAAGGTGGTGTCACCTAGAGCAGGTGGCACATGAACACATTCAGTTGGGATTTGAATGTCTCCAGGGAAGGAGACTCCATTACTTTCCTGGACAGCCTTCGCCAGTGACACGCTCAATGGAAAGAAGTTCTTCCCTATGAACTTTTTCTGTTCTAGTTCATGGCCATTGCTCCATGGTTTTTCTCTGGATACCACTGAAAAGAGTCTGGCACCATCATCCTGGCACCTGCCTTTGAGATAATTATACACATTAACAAGCCTCCCAGACTGCTCTTCTCAAGACTAAACAGACCCATCTCCCTTGATCTCTCCTCATAAGAGATGCTCCAGACCCCTCATCATATTTGTGACCCTTTGTTCAACCCTATTCAGTAGCTCCTTGTTTTTCTTGTACTGTGGAGACCAGAACTGGACACAACACTCCAGATGTGGTCTCACCAGAGCTCAGTAGAGAGGGAGGAGTCCACACTCTTCCTGATGCACCCCAGGATCCAGTTGGCCTCATCACTGTCCATTCATCTAACTCACACATCCTTAGCTTACCTACAAGGATGTTATGGGGACAGTATCAAACAAACAGCTCACTGAAATCAAGGTAGACAACCTCCACTGCTCTCCTGTCATCAGCCCATCTTACCCTGCTATCATAAAGGCAGTGAAATTGACCAAGCATGATTTACTCTTAGAGAATCCATGCTGACTATTCCTAATGACTTTCTTTTCTCCTGCATGCTTAGTGATGACCTCCAGAATTATTTGTTCTATCACCTTTCCAAGGATGGAGGTGAGACTGACTGGTCAGTTGTATCCTTCTTGCCCTTTTTGAAGATGGGAGTGACATTGGCCTTCCTCCAGTCCTCTTCAGTTCTCCATGATTTTTCAAAGGTGATGGAGAGCTGCAGAGCAACATCTGCCAGGTCCCTCAGCAGCCGTGGGTGCATCCTTTCAGGGCCCATAAATCATGGATTTATGGGTGTTCAGTCTCCTCAGCTGATATTTCACCCAGCCCTTCACAACCAAAGGGAAATCTTCCCTTCTCCAGCCTCCCTCTCTTACCTCCAGAATCCAGGTTTCCCAAGGAAAGAACAGTAAAAACGGAGGCAAAGAAGGCATTCAGCAATTCTGCCTTCTCTGTCTTCCTTCACCATGACATCCATCTGATTCAGCAGTGGCACCACATTGTCCATAGTATTCCTTTTGCTCCTGATGTACCTTTAGAAGCCCTTCTTGTCCTTGATATCTCTTGCCAGGCTCAATTCCAAGTGTGCCTTGGCCTTTCTCCTTGGATCCTTACATCCTTTGAAGATGTTTCTACAGTCCTCCCATGAAGCTTTTCTTTTTTTCCCGTCCCATAGATTTATTTCTTCTGTTTCAGATTTTTCGTGCTCACCTATGCCAGTCTCCTGCCCTCTTTGTATGGTATCTTGCTCTCTGTCTTGAGCTTGGAGGAAATGGTACTTGAATATTGACCAGCTCTCTTGAACTCCCTTATCTTCTAGGGTCCTAGATGATGCAATTCCTCTAAATAGGTCTTAGAAGAGGTTAAAGCTGTCTGAGAGTTCAAGGTCCAGTTCTGCTTAGTGCTTTGCTTCCTCCATGCAGGGTTCCAAGTTCCATTGTCTCATGGTCTCTGCAGCCAAGGCTGCCCCTAGTTCATATCTTCAACCTGTTTGTCAGTACAAGCTCCAGAAACACACCTTACCTTGTTGGCTCTTCCAACACTTGTATCAGGAAGTTATCCACAGTGATCTGAAGAATTTGCTTTGAGTATTCGCATTTCTAGTATATTTGTGGAATATTTTGTTTTTATTTTTAGTATGTCCTTATAGTTGAAAGTTTGATTATCTGTGTTTTGCATTTTTATGCAAACATACGCTTTGGCTCTGCTGGCTACCTTCCAATTTTAATTTCCTTCCAAATTTAATTACCTTTATCAATTTTGAATTCATACAAAATTACCTGGTAGGTCCTATGGACTTAAGTATGGGCTTAAGAGTGCCAAAAGACACTCTCCATACATACCCTATCTTTTTTTATCTGGGGAGGAATTTTTGCTGCTGTGTATATTCCTAGATTACAGATAGTGCTCCTTAAATCCAAACTGCTAAGAGATACTACCTACCAATTTCCAGAGTTTATTTACTGAAATCTGCTTTTTTGTAGGACATTATCCCTCTTCTGATGTTACCATTCCTTAGGATGATACTTAATTTCTCATTAAATTAATGAAAGGTGTCTTCCACCTTCAGATATTACTCAACAGTTGTTTATTTTTAATACTTCCTCTTCATTTCATCCAATTATTTCTTAGGAAGTTTGTCTAAGAAGGTATTTGAGCTGCTGGTAGTTAGATTGATGTATCACCAGACTTGTGCTGTGTCTCCCACAGGTAACTAGAGCTAGAACCCTATTATGACATTGCACTTCTTTCTGCACACTTTCCCTTACTCTTTGACCTGTTCTTGATACTCAGAAAAAGTATTTATGCTGAAATTATATTCTTTAATTTCCACTTCTGATCTTCATGAACAATTTGTACTCTGATACCACCACTTCTATCAGAGTTTCTCAACCACATTTCCTTGATGTCAGTGCTGTCCTAGCTTTGGCTGCATGCTCAGTTTATCCCTGTTTATCTTTATTTCTTTACTCTTCACATCAGAATATGATCCAGTAGGTCTTATTCTTTTCTCCCATATGGTCTTCTAGTTGCTTTGTGTTTTCCTCTTGGAGAGAAATCTCTCTCTAGGTTATTTCTATATTTTGATTTATAATAATATTTTATTACCTGCCTCTTTCAAATTTTAAACCTGTCCTTTCTAGGACTGAAAATCTGTACCAGGAAATTTCTCTCCCTGGCCTTGGGAGCTGGACTCAGATTTTTGCTACTTTTTGCTAGTTTTTAATTTCTTGGATCTTCTTTGTCAAATAGGTTAAAACTTTACAATTGACTCTGATGAAAAATATTGCTTATTTTCAAAATATATTTGTACCTGGCTGACCTTTACTCATGTTTTTATTTCTAGCTTTATTACTACAACCAAGCCTCTAGCACACTGGAGTCACCCTGACCTGCTGTAGGTCACCTCTAGCATATCCTTAGTGCTCACATTGAAAACACAGCTAACAGTAAGAGGGATGGATTGACTAGAGTAACACTACCTTCTCTTAAAGAGACAAAATCAGCAGGGAAATTGCTTTACCAAGGGACTTCTAACCCATTTCACCCTTTGTTTCTTTTGGGATTGTGGCTGTAGCTTCACAGCTGCAGATGCACATAATTTCACCACATTAATTGTCATGGTTTACTATTGGTTTACTGTTGGTTTACTATTGGTTTTTACAATAACAATAAATAATTTCTTGAATCCAATAACAGTGGGACTTGGATAGGAAGTGGTCATTGCTTGCTGACTAGGATGGATGGCATTTCATTTTAGCATTTCATTAATTCACACTTACCTTTTGGTCAGTTTGGTATAAGCCTTGTAGCACAATAAAAGTGGACATAACTCTATTCTCAAAAAGTCCTCTTTTAAATACAATAACAAAAGATTAGAAGGTATTGTGTAGATTTTTGCTGAACATAACTATTTTTGTTCTAAAAATTGTGCACTGCTTTAGCAATATATAACTTTTTTCATTTTTTCCAACATGTATCTCCCAGACTTTCTTCAGTGAATCAAGACATATGTTTCCAGTATATGTAGTAGAGAAACTGAATTTCTTTTTAAGATACTTTGTTAATGTTATATACAGCATGAGATGGTATTTTTTGAGTTTTGGTAGAACATTTTACCAAATAGAACTTGTTAATTCTTAAAATATTCATTTTCTGGAGAGACTCTTGTGCCTGAGGAAATAATAAACTAGAGTACAAGTAAGTTTTGTTGGTCTCCATAGTTTTCATTGTGAGATTTTCAGAAGATTTTAGATGTTGTAAGATTTGAGCTTCTCAAAAGGCCATGGGGGAAAGACAGCATTATTCCCACATAGCAGTGCAGGAAAAAAAGTAACATGTAAGAATCATGTAAAGGTGTTATGTATCAATCTACCTGAAATAGTGCTGAAATACTTAGAAAAGAGATCTGACTCACTGGAGCTTGATGATTTAGTCAAGCACAGGGAGGAAATCGGTTGCCTCGCCAAGAATACAGGAGCCCTAGTCCACAGGGCTCTAGTCATAATTCTGTCTAGAGCTATCAGTACAGAGTGCACTGCTGTGCTAAGGAAGCCCTTAAAACTAAGGAAGTTTTTGCAGTGTCTGTGTCCAACAAAGCAAGCGTTGAAAAGAAAGTTCAGCTCAAGCTGCGGAGTTTTACTTTAACCAAGCCACAAGTACTGGCACTTGTGCAAATAACAGCTTTTTTTTTTATCCTGATGGGATGAGAATATTGTTTCTTTCTGATGTGCTTTTAAAGAAAATGGTCAAAACCTGCCTTGTACACAGTGGAGAGGAAAAAAGGAAAAAAAATTTCCATTTGCAGTTTAAACTCCCTTTTAGGAAACTCTATGATTTACATCTAAAGTGTGCTTGCAGACTATGGGATACAAGTCCAGCAGCTGATAAAACCTTTCCTAAATCTATTCTTCAGAAGAGAAAAATAAATCAAATATTTCAATATTATCATATATTTTCAGAGGATGGATAAGAAGACAAAGCATTTAGCTGAAAACCACCACTTTAAAAATTGTAGAGATTTATGTAAAATCATAGTGATAATGGAATAAATTTACTTAAATATTTGTGAGACCAATCTGGAAGCCAAACTTCAGGTCTTATGGAAAACACTGAAATAAATCCTCACATTTTCTTACAACGATATCCAACTACAAAAGAAAAATTTATGCTTATGTCAAAATATAATTATTTCTTAGGATGTGCTTTGCATATCACTGATTCAATAGAGTAAAGTTTAAGCCAGGCTGTCTGTACTTGGTTATGCTGCCTAAGTGTTCAGTCCCTAAGCTTCTGAGGAAAAGAGGACTTTTATCCACATTGTTTGCTAGCTGGAGCTATCAGACCACACCAAAACCCTGATGAAAGGTTAAGGCTCTTGTTATCTTTTGCAGATGGAAATTCATCCAGCTAAGCACTCCCAAAGAAGGCTGAGAATTTGGGAACATACTGATGTTCCCAAATTAGTAGGGAACATCAGTATGTTCCCAAATAGTACAACAATAGTTCCCAAATAGTAGAACAACCAATAGTAGGGTTGTTCTACTCAACTGCCCAGTGTTTGGACTACTCTGATGATTACAAAAGGCTGAGCTTTGAATCTCTACGCTGTCTGATAAGAGGTAACTTAATAACTTAAATCCAGGTTTCATCATGCAATCATCTGCAGGTTGCTGTCTATGCTTGAGACAATCTTTCTTAATGTTATCTTTGGCGATATTCTACATCTCAGATTCTATAAATAATTAAATATTCAATGAAACATAGAGTCGAATCTCTTGTTCCCACCTATGCCCTGACCACTGAGTCTGAAAGTCCTTTTCCCCTTTTCTTTGTCTCAATGAATATTTAATTATTATCCCAACTGGAGTAATGCCAAGAGATTAAGGCTTTTTTATGAAGCCACATAGTCTGGTGAGTGGGACAGACTCCTAATATGTTTTTTCTGTCTCTTCCACTCACTGGCATGGAAAACAAACTTCTGGCCTACGAAAGGATTGCTTGGCAAGGTCCTTCCATGTCTTTATTTTGCTTAAACTTGAACATTTGACCTCTGGGAGTAGTCTCACTGGAGTCAAAATGAAGCACATCTGTAAATGTGTTGAGATCTCAACAGATATTTTAATTAGTAACGTAAAAATATAAGTAGATATTATTCAGTTTCAGATAATAGGCTATTTCGCTTATAAATAAACAAGAACATGTAAAACATAAAGCATATTTATAAGAATGACAAAAGATTCCTAGCAAGACACTAAACAAAGGTGAAAATGAAGGCTGATACTCAGAAAGGTGACAGGAATGACAGCTGGGAAATTAATGTAGCCTATATCTGTTTAAGAGAAAAGATGATGTTGAAAATCAATAGCTTTGAAAAGCACAGGCAAATAATGAGGAAGAGCAAGCAAAAGGGAATATTTAAGATTATAGCAAGGTCTCTAGAGTTTCAGTCCTTTTTTACCTAGTGATGATGATGATGTTGTTGTTGGTTGTTTTTTTGGGAGGTTGATTTTTTTTCTGGTTTTAGTACTACAAGGCAATATATTCATTTCTACCTTCAAATGTAAAATTTTGTGGAGAGCTGACACTATCCTGGATTACTGATTTCTGGATACACTCTTACATTATCAGACTGTGTGTATAAATGCATTTTTACATGACAGTAAAGAGCAGTACAAACCTGTCATTGAGTGTCATTATGTAGATAGAAAGGGAAGCAGTTAATGAATGAGGTCTCCTTTTAATGTCATCTCAATTCAAGACCTGGCAAGGAAAAATTATTCTTGGATGGATTGAAAATAGCTAAGAAAAACTAAAATAATGAAAAATACTAATTATCTGTTGATTTTTTTAACCAATATGGCTGACTATTATGACCTGAAAAATTGTTGGCACATCTAAATCAGATTAGCCAACATATATAAATTACCAATGTTTCCAAATATGCCCTTGTCCAAATGATACCATGCCTGGTCCTGACTTTAGTATTGCAATGTTCTTTGCTGCCCTGTTTCAGTTCTCCTTGTTTATTTTTAGCTACATTTGGTTAACTATTTTTAGCTTTTGTTTATTTGTAGTCACCTAGGCAATAGTGTACATAGACTACTTTTGTGCCTGTACCTGAGATCTTGTGTTACCCCAAAAGTATTTAATTGAGAGTGTTAACATTGCAGAAAAAACACATGAAAAAATGGATGTGTTGACACTTAGGTATCCACCCAGCCCCATTATCTTCTGTTCTCCCTAAGCTGTGGGAGCTTAGTTGAGGTGATGGTGAGTATAACAGCAGTCACCATGATGGATTTGCAGGCAGAGTGATATAGCAATACATTGCTGCAAACAAAAGTTCTACTTCTCCAGTATTTACATTTGGAAGCAATGTGCCAGTTGTATTATGAGGAGCTGGATAAGCCTCACCATCAGCAAATCTGCTTAAGGCTGGTAAACCCCCAGCAAAACAGAACTGCATTCAGGTCTTCCTGCCTTCTTACCATGAGTAAAAGGACTGCACAAGTCACAGTGGACTTGAATTGTGGTTCTGTCCTGTAACTTCTCTCCCAAAGGGATTGTGCACAGGCAGTGCAAAGTCTGGATGACTCCTATCACTACAGAAATGAATACCAAAAGGAACCTGTCATTCTTCTCTACATCATATACTTAAAAGAATGAGAAAAGCAATAAAAGTAGGTATTAACACTAATTATATCTGAAAACTTGTAAAGCAAGATATTCTGCACATGGAGATGACAAGAAGATTTGTTTGCTCAAGATAAATTTGTTTTCCTGGTGCCTCATGCTTCTTTTAGGCTGTGTTACCCCTCTCAAAGATGAGGGAGAAACTAAGAACTCTAAACACAAAGAAATTATGTGTAAAAAATGTCCACTTTTCTTTGTACTTAGTTTTAAGTTTTCTATTCCCAAACAGAAATTCTAAGCATACAGTATTTCAATGACAATAGGGATAAACTGATGTACTATTGCACACAGAAAAGATATGTCTAGGAGGCAAATAATTCAAAGCTTAAGTGATAGCTGTCTGGCATTATGGAGTGTGATAATGACGACATGTTTTGCAAAGACTTTCCTATGTGTATTAAATTTCTACTTTGTATCCTCCAGGATATTGTCCACAGCTGGAATAGAAAAGTAGTCTACTGTTGTTTAGTACAAGTATGGACACATTTGTGTGGTGCTCAATCTGCATTGATTGTTCAGAAACTGTAATGGAGGTACAGATATAGAACAACAGCAACCTGATATAGAATACAGATATAGAACAACCTGTGGTAAATATTTTGGTCCTATCTTCCTTTACTAAACCAGTTAAAATGCACTCATAAATATGCAGTGTTAAATTTTCTAAGTTAGACAGGGCCTGATGCTACCTGGCATCTACCAGTTATACAGGGAAAAATAATGTTTTTGTCTACCATGCATCTGATGGGATTGATCATACCAATTAGAATCAGTTAAACTCTTCTGTGCAGTGGGCTTTCAAATTTAAGCCCATTTAGCATCATCAGCTATAGGTTTTCACTCTAGAGAACCTCTTTGTGTAAACTTCCTTAGTGTTGATAATTAAATATAGTTTTCTACTTGGCTCTACTTTTTTATGTAGTAGGATGCAGGATATTGACCTAAATGCATAGAAATGGTTTTTTCTAACTGTATTTTTGCATAGGAAATTCATTATGTGGACTAGTTAAAACTTAAGTAGTACATTTTAACAGAAAATGCTTTCTTTAACACTTTCAGTTAGAGACCTGTTCACTCTGAAGTTTAAACATGTTTGTGGTGGAAAATAGCAGTTTGGATGACTCACTCTTTTCCCTTCCAATAGCGAATAAAATATGTAGCATTAAAGTACTTGAATTGCCTTAGGGTTTAAGTCTTCTGCTTACTGAAGTTTTCCAAATTAAAGTGTAGTGTAATCTATCTTATTTTATGGCATTATAGTACACTGGATTTCTAGTTATCTTAGCAAGTACACAAGTCTTGACAGATAGAAATAATCTTGGTTTGACATCAGAGCATTTCATTTATCTATACTTAAATCTCACTGGATTTGTGAACTTATTTATATAGATATCTCCTATCAGTAAAGTCAAAGCAGAGAAGACTGGATATCCTGAGCCTAAGGCTATGAAATCAATCTTTCTCCTTTATTTTATTACCACTGCCTAATCTACATTGCAAGTTAGATAGATGCTAGAGTAAGATATTAGTAAGACAATGTTGTATTTTAAAAGTGAACCTCCATTTCAAGAATACTATGAAATTCTGCTCTGGTGTCTTTCCCATGCAGCCCTATTGACTATTAAATGTGAATAGTAATGACAGCACAGTAGTTGGGTCTTTGACCATAAGTAGTAGTCCTGGAATTATATTCCTGGAATTGCAGTTAACCATAGAATGGACTCTTTGTCCAGAAAGACAAACCTCACATTTGTATAGATGGAGATGACAAACCACCTACTTCCCAAGTACTTCATAACAAATTGAAAGTATCATGCAATATACTTTCTGCTGTGCAAAATTGCTGCCATACATTTATGTATCCAGTGCATATCTGCTGTGCTACCACTGAGAAACAGCCTGACCTCAAAAAAGCAGAGTATAAAAATCCAGCTGTTAACTCTAGACATGTGCATTATGTAGCCTGCTAGGAGTCATGTCTGGGGCTCTGTGAGCTCTTTTAATAAAGTTCCTCTGTGAAAGCAGAGGTAAGGGAATTTCCTTCCTCCCAAAGACGTTGATGAATGCTGCTATATCATCAGTGTCAACAGCAACTCATCCGGAAGGATAAAGATAAATTTTTTATCTATTTTTGCTTTGATTTTCACTTTGCATCTGATGCCAAGATCTCTTAAACCTGGAATGAAACTACCTGCAGCCTCCCAGCAAACACATCCTTCGCTTTTCTTTGGTTTGTCTGAAACAGTAATCTAATGTGGATGGGGAATGTGCAAGTTCATTTCAACATGCTTGTTTTAAAAAAAAAAATCCACAGCTGCTGTGGATCTACTTCATATTATGATTCTCTTCTTATCAAAGATGATTGGAACCCTGACCCAAAAACGTAGGATTTGGCTCTAGATTGTTAATGTTACTGCCATGAGGCTGCCTGTTTAGTCTTGTGTGATCTGAATAGAATGTGACAGCTTACCATTGTGATCCTTCTTCCAAACCCAGTAGATGGGGCAGGGGTCACTGCTTTCCTGAAGCACACTTACGTGCAGAAGCCCAACCTTATGGGTCCTGCTGCTTCAGCATTGTTCATACCTTTAATCTCACATGAAGGTTAGAGGGGAATGAATGGAGCAGCTCCCCGGGCTCTGTGGGAAAGCTCCTTGGAAAGTCTTACTCAAACTGAAAGCAAATAGCTGTTTGTAAGCAATATATGACTTACAGAGATCTAAGCAATAGTAAAACACATATCTTCCTACATGGAGGAGTGTTTTGGAGTTCATATGGAAACCTTTTAAGGAGTTGAAAACATTCTGAAGCTTCAGTCAAGTGTTAAATTCCTAAACCATCCCCTTAATTTCTTTATCATATTTCTTTGCCATTTTCCCTCGTGTGTTGCTTCTGCAGTGTCACCTAAAGTCTGTCACCTTTCATATGCTTCACATTCCATTGCCAGCAAATGATGAGTAGTTCCTTGGAAAAAATTTTCTCCATCCAACTGTGCTTTACTCTTTCCACTTTCCTACATGTCACGAGAAAAATCAAATAAAATAGACCTTACATAACTCTGCCACTGTTAATTGCTTTGTTCGGGGCTTGATGAACAGGGATTTTTAAGTCCTCCTTCTAGTCATTGTTAAATGTATTTGCTACACCTTTTTCCTTATTTTATGCAACTGGCATGACAAATAATTTAGTAAAAAGGCTATAATAAATATACAGATTTCCAAATCAAATGTGAACATTGTTTTCTCTGGCAATAAAAAAACCGAAAAATTTAAAATGCATATATATAGAGATTGCTTTTTATACATGAGTGGTGTTTTTCTAACCTTGAAAACCCTAGCTGCATATGCCATTTATAGTTGAGCTAATCTGAGACCTTAATGTCAGCTATAGCTGTAGAACATAGTAAATTCTTGCATTTTCTTCACTTCTTATCTGAGGAAACTGGATACTGTACCTTAATTATGTCAGGCTATGAAGAGTACGGACTAGGGTCATAGGCTGATCACTGTAATTTTTCACATTATCTATGGTAATATCAGCAGTGTAAAAGAAAGATGTGGGTGTATGCATAGTTATGCATTCATATATGTATATATAATGAAGATAAAAATTTAAATTAAAAAAAATCAGTAATACAACAAAGAAAGCTGTACCTGGAAGTGTCCCACTGATTCAATGTAATAGGCTCATGTCCTGAACAGGAATTTTCTTAGTTTTATTTACATATAAATATTTTATGTATGTCACTCATGCTTTGCCATGAGTTTGATTTTTCCTACCTAGTAACACCTAGAGATTAGCTTCATTCCAGACATATGTCATTTGTTGGGCACCCTATCATTCAATTTTTTACTCCTCTTTAAGAGCCATGATATCTTCTAAAGATTGTTGGGTTTACTGTGATACAGTGGAAACATTCACTCACAGATCAAAGTAACATCAAGAAAAATGTGAGGTTTGAAGGGTAAATTCTGTGTTAAAACACTAAATGGTGTTTCAAATCCTAGTGGATGACTGGGTTTAAGATTTTTTTCTCTAGAAGGTCATTCCTGATACGACATAGATAAAAGCATTACAACCAGGGAAGGGCTGGTCTTTACACTATTTGTCTTGGCTTAGAAGTAGTTTTAGAATAGATTTAGATAAACTGGTACAGATTTCTGCCTGGGTGCTCTTTTTCATAGATTGTATGGATTCTACCTGAATAGAAATTTAGTGAAATGAGAAAACTAATTCAAAACAGCTATAAATCCACACAAGCAAAACTATAAAATTAGTACAAACAGTTTTCCATGTTAAGAAATATAAAGAAAATGGAGCATACTAGACTTCTGCAGCCAATCTCTATAAACACAAAGGCGAAGCACTGAAAACCAGGGTGTTCATGCATAATGTTTTCCTGTTCCTGTGAAATAATTGTTCCATGTCTATGTTACACACATACACAATAAATACTACTATATATATATTCCTGGGTGAGTGAGATAGATCTCTTCATTTATAAGGGAGAATTGATTTTATTAAAGACTATATTAAATATAGCACCTTAGGGTTTTGAAAACCTCATTATGAAATGAAAAAATAAGCAGTAAACTTTGGAAAGAGGCACAAATTATTTATGTTTTGTCTTAAGAAAATTTGATATTCTGAAACTTCTCATAAATGTTTTGCAGTTCTGCCAACTAAATGCTCAGACAAGCTCTGATTTTTTTCTTCCATAGTAAATAAAGAATAGCCAGGAAATATTACAAAAATGAAGATTCATATCTGTACTGCTTGGACACATAAAGCTATTTAGCAGAATGGAATTTAATTTTAATTAGAAGCTAGTAAGAAGATTATTTTCTCTATAGTGCTATCATAGATGCATAATGAAAGCTTATGCTGGATAAAGGAAGCAAAAATTGTATTTACATTTTGTTTAGCCCTGGGACTTGTTTTCATTTTGTCAGGTATTGAAACTGATGGGTGAAAGTGCGTGAACAAAACCTTTAGATTTTCTTATGTTGGTGAGAATGCATTGCTGCTTTTGTCTGAGAGGTTAAAATTTCTGTAAAAGCCTATTTCATATTTTCCCGGGCCTACACTGAGAGGGAGAGGTAACACCCAAAATTAAAAGTTGCATTAACTGCCTTGGTTAAAAACAGTAAGGATCTGGTGTGAAAAAATCTGAGAAAAAGAGAGAGGACTCTGGTGAATGTTGTCATGGCACCAGATATCTGCAGGAGGAAATGAAAAACTGAAGGGAAAATTTGCTATTAATAATTTCCTGCTTATGCTTATTAAATATGAAAGTGAGACTTACAATTCTTTCTCCTTTCTACATCAGACCTATTTGTGACTTCAGTATACAGTGCCAAACAATTAGTTTGACCTTTCTCCAGTAGCAACGGGTCATTTTCTAATTTTATATCTTCCAAAAATGTGAACACAGCATTCATTTATATGGATCAGTCCTGACTGTGTTGACCAATTTCAGTCATACATTAAGGTCACTAAGACATGGAAGACATTGCATAGAAGTTGCATTAGTACTCAATTAGATGAAGATTCTGTCCTCAGAGATGCCTTGGATACCCTTTTTTTGAAAAGAAGACTTTAGTTTTGATAGATACTGGAGGACTCACCTGTGATACAATACATCAATCTGAAAAACTTCTGTTCTTATTTTTGTCTAATCTCATTTTGACGAAACCAAAATTACTCTAGTAAAGTTGAAGGTTAATATAAACTCAGGCAGCTTATATTCTGCTTCAGAGTTTTAGAACACAAATTTATTCTTTACCATTTGCATTAGCAGTAAAGAAATACACCAGAGAAAAAGCATCCTTTGATTAAAGAAGCATAGAATCAGTCCTAAAGAGAATCTTAAATTTTATTTTGTTGACATAGTTACTTAGTTACTCCACTCTACTTCAACTGATATGTTTCAAAGTTAATGTGCATTTTAACAGATTAAAACATGAATGTTTTAACATTGTCAACAAAATGTTTTAACTACAATGTTTTAACTATGTCAACAAAATAAAATTTTAACAGATTAAAACATTAATGTTTTAACATTGTCAACAAAATGTTTTAACTACAATGTTTTAACTATGTCAACAAAATAAAATTTTAACAGATTAAAACATTCATGTTTTTTGACTGACTCCAAAATATCTTCACGAAAGGGTCCTGCTTTTAGAACTATGATCACCTTTGGATTAAGGCATTGTGCCTTCTCCTCCCAAGTAGCTTCACACTTATGGTATCTAGGAATGTACATTTAGATAACTCTTTAGGGAACCTTTCACCTTTGTTGTCCAAAATGTATTTCATACTGATGTTTCTGTCTTCATGAATACACTTAAAAATTGCTGTTGCCTGATCTTCTCAGTCACATTTCATTCTTGTATATTACTGAAAGATTAAGTAAATGACCATATAAATTGAGAGTAGGCCTATCTGAGGCCAACATTCACCTCCTGTTGCCTGGCTGAATTAAGTGGCTGAAGTCAGTAACATCTTAGATTGTTAATGCCATATCTGCTACAAACAGAGTTTGATTTCTCTGTGTTGTGATCACCACATTACCTGACACAAGTGACTAAACTGGAAACTTCTACACTATAATACCAATTACTCTTAAAGATTAAATGCAGCTTCTTAAGAGCAAATTTGAGATATGACCAACACAGATTTGACACGTGGCCAACACAGAAGAGGTCCTGCACTTTGACAGTGTGCAGGTTATATCTGTTTTTCTACTTATTTCTACTAAAGTCAGCATAGGCTGTATTATTCCATCTGAGCACTGTTCAAAACTGAGAGGCCACGTACACATGCTTGACTGTCATGTGCCTTTGTGGGGGATTAATGTAGACTTCTGGAGTTCTATTTAAGAAAATGAAATAACCATGGCAAAGCTATGAAAAAAACAGTGCAAAGCTCCATGGGCTTGGTCTTCCATCTGAGTTTATCTCTCTGTAAGAGCAATCCATGTAAAAACACCATCTTTCAGCATGGGAAGACAATTCAGCCATGCTACAGAGAGAGCTAGTGCAAATACCAAAACCTCTTCATCAGGATGAGTTTGGAGCTGCACCAAGGGTGAATAGGGCCTTGTGACAGGCACACTTCACGGTAACATGAACTTCAATCTTTCACAATAAACACACAGCCACCAATTGTTTTTGCAGTTCATACCCTGAAATCATATCTACTATGTACTGCATCAAAACTTTTTTATCCTGACAGTTGTACATAAAGAAGAAAACCTGACTGTTTGGTTTTACTCTTTGCTAAGGAACAGTTTATTCTGTTTTTCTTCTCTAAACTATTTCAGGTTTTTTAGTTCCTCTTTCAGTTTTTAGCTTTTGTTTTGGGTTTGGTAAAAGGTTCTGATTTTCCTTTTCAGTTGTTTGTTTTGGGGGAGGGTTGTTAGTTTTTGCTATTTATTTTTGTTTCTTCAGCTAAAAATGAAGGTTGTAAAGATGACCCTGAAAGGATTCTGCTGGAGGAATCCTCTCTATTGTTCTCACATGCCTTCATATTCTTTCTGTAAAATTGTGCTGTTTTCTGGTTTGTTCAGAAGGCTTCCTTGCATCATGGAATGCCAGCAAGGCTTCCTTACAAAATGACAGTGGTAGTAACAATGTCAATATCATCAGCAATAGCAATTGTGGTGACAATGTCCACCTCCTTAGGACTAGAGTTCACCCAGGAAGGGTCTATGGCTGTGGGGAAAAAAGAGGGTCTGGTTCTAGCCTTCTGCACTAAAGCCAGCAAGGATTAAAGGTAATGAGAGATGCAACTGACCCACATGCATAGTGCATCTTACAGTTATTGTTCATTATCATTGCATTACAGAATAACAGAACATTTGGAGCTGAAAAGGACCCACAAGGATCACCAAATCTAAATGTAAGTAAATTGCCCATACAGGCATTGAACCCACAGCCTTAGGAGCTTTTTAGCACCAAGCTCTCACCAGCTAAGCTAATCTCAGGGTTATTAGTTCCTTTCATAATTGTGGTGAACTGTAACAAAGTCTTGTTTACAAATGAGTCCCGTCCCTTCTTTATTTCATTTCCCATGGAGATTTCAAATTACCTCAATTTTTTTATCTTGCATCCTTAATAGAAGCCTTCCAAGAAAACAAGTGCTACTTTTTCCAAGTTCTGGCTTCTGCAACCAAGAGGCAAGAAGCTAAATAAGTTTCTAAGGTTTTTATTGATCTAGCTTTTCTCTTTCTTCAGATTCAATTTTTTAAAAATTTTCTTGGGGATATGAATTCACCAAAATTGCACAATATAGAAGTAAATTAACCCTGTGTCCTCTGGAGATTGTTTACAGCATGCAATCATCCTTCTGCCTCTATCTTCTCATTTTTTTGTGTTTATTTTTTTTAATCTCCCACTTTTTCTTACTGAAAATGAAGCATGGCTAGATGAAAGTATTGAGGACATGGCAGGGAACTTGGCTTTTCCAGTGTGTGCCATTGAGATCCTGAGGGCTGTACTCAGCTACAGACTTAACTTCTTCTTGCAGCCCCACTGAATGCATACCATTCATCTGTAGCTACCAAATGAGTGCAAGATGCACATCTTATATGCACATTACCACTAATTTGTGGACTTGTCTTTATCCCCTGAGCAGATGTGCTCCTGATAGAGGAAGCTGCTTTCAGGATAGTGGGGGATGTAGATTAAACCTGTGATGGGACTTCCCCTCATGGAGTTTGTATTTTCTGTGTCCATGAATGACTTCAAAATCTTGAAAGATGAGATTGCTTGTTATAGAGATTTACAAAGATTGCTATTTTGTGATTGGGTCCTGTTCAGGGATAATAGTCATGATTAGCTAGTAGTTTTCTTCTGTAAAACTGGAAACAAGGTCACTGCCTTTTTTTTTTTTTTAACTGTGCTCACCAGCAGAGAGGTACAACCAAAAAGATGCTATGTAAATACATTAGAGGTAAATAATGTGCTAAAAAGAGCACATTAAAGTTAAAAAGAGCACAATATGTGGATCTAGTATGCAAAATTGATTTTTCTGAAAGTTATTTTCAACCCTATTTTAAAGTCAGGATGTATGACACATTGCTGGAACAAACACCACATCTTGCCTGCTTATGTAAGCTTGCTGGTGTGGGGACACAGCAAGATGTTTGTCTGCTTGAAGAGATACATGCTACCAGTGCCACTGGCTTAACTCCCCCTGACTGTGTGACTCGGGCAGAATTCATGATGCACAGCTTTGGTCTCAGGCAAATATGCAACCATCCCCCTCTATTCTTCCTCAGTTCCTGGGCTCATTGACTATTTACACAAGCTTCCAGATTTGCATGTAAATCCTATACTTGCTGTGGAAAATCACAGCTGAGTCACCCTGAATATATTTGTACTTGGGCACAAATGTTTTTGCAAAGCTTCAGCAAACTAGTAGGCTAAAACTGGTTACTGATACCAAAGCTACCTTGCTCTTGGAAGTGCCTAAGAAAATGTCTGCCTAAGGAAATGAGCTGGAATTATTTTCCAGGTATTATTTATAGCTAACATCTCCTCTCCCGAAAAAAAAACTCCAAACAAAAAAAACCCCAAACCCAAATTAAGCAAATCGAACCAAAACCCAGAGGACAAAAAGTGAGAAAAAATAAATAAGATGTTTTAAAACAATTTTAGTCAATTTCAAAACAGAATTTGTCAGCATGGTCCCGGAGAAATTCTTATCTTGGTACTTCCCATGAGGTTCCCTTATTTTTTGTCTAGCCAAGCTTTATGCAAACTAATTTGCTGATATCTCTATCTATCCACCCAGAGGCAGCTGTGGCCAAATGATATTACATTCTGATTTTCTAATTGGCCAATAAAATTTTACTTGTATGATGTGACTCAGGAATGAGATCTGCTTCAAGTATATGATGTGTGTAAACACAATCCTTAGGTAATGCTTTAGTGTCTTTTGTGTGTGAAGCAAACAGACGTGCTCTGCAAGGAGATTGGATTGGAGACATCCAAATTTCATGTTTAAATGGGAGTAGATGCAAATTTTCTAATCTCATAATTTCTTTCAAAGAAAATATATGTTGCTGTCTACTCCTACTAAATAGGCTTCTGTTTAGTACGCAGAAAAACAGAGGAAACGTGAAATTTCTGTGGAAAAGGGAGAAACAGGATTCACATGTAAACAAGACTTTGTTGCAGCTCCCAACAATTAGGAGAGAAACAAGTGCAATTATAATGAACAATAACTCTGAGCTACATTGTGCATATAGCCATTTGTGAGTTAGCTGTACCTCCCATCAGTTCCCTTACTCCAAGGTCCACATCCATGGGTGTGCACCCTCTTCAAGAGATTTCTGTAAGAGAAGTGTTTGTGTAGTTTTTCACCTACCACTCTGTTTATTTGTGTCTTCCGTGTCTCTTCTTCTGCTACAAAGAGTAAGTCAAATCTTCCTTTCCTTGATAAAACACAGTTTGCCTTTGCATTTACAGGCCTGATTGGCACATAAACCAGCCATTTTGTATAGAAATAAGACACGTGCCAACACTGTGAAACCCACTACTTCAGGGTTTACAGCTTTTTGCTTTCGGTTTCTTGCTCCTCTATCCAAGAAAAATCTGCTCCTCTACAGCATTTTGCAGGAAAGGTAAACTTTCTGCAGTAATGAGGCTCATTGCATTTTTAACTGTGTAAAGCAGCCTGTGTGTTTTATGGTTTTGGACAGTCTTCTCGTACTATACAAGAATAAGCAGTCTAGGAAAATCATTATTCAAATATCAGTCAAAATTGGCATAGAAAAAAGTGCTGTTGGTAAAAACAAGCCTGTGGATCCTGGGATCTTTTAAAAGGCCTATGTAAATTAATATTTTTAGTTATGTTGGATTCTAACTGGATTCAGATGCCATGCTCACAGGAACATCTGTGAAAAATCATGGCCTAAAATACTCATAATTTGAATTCAATGAATCTGAAAACTTTGTTTAACCTTCTACATCTCATTACAAATCTTTTGTTAATTCTCTGTCTATTTAGTGTGCCCCAAGTGCTTGATTTCATATAGTGGAAGTTGTGCACCTGGGCCTGCATGTAGTCACCAGTTCTGCAGGACACAGGACAATCTACCAGTGTAGACTGCAAACGAGTCTGGATTTTAAATGTGTAGAACTGCCATGCATGTACAGTGTCTTTCATTCAAAGGTTGCTTGGTAAAACATCTTGGAACAAGGCAGGCTGTGGAGCTGGACTTGGCTAAGGATGCCAGATGTGGTGTGAGAAGACAGCATGGCCAAATTTGTAGGGCAAGGCTGTGCCTGGCTAGGTGAAGGAGCTGTAATTCCCCTGTGGTGCCGTTGCCTTCCTCTACTTCCAAAAGAGCATGCACTCTGCCATGCCTTCCAATTCGGTATCAGATTTACTGGCTTCAGGTTCCTTTCCATAAAGGCAAAAAAATTCTGGTTCTTTGAAACTGGAATGTTTATGAACTGATAGTCTGCCCTTAGCTGATTGCAACACAGTTCAGTGCAAGGGTGGTGCTTTGAAAGGGGTGCTAGAGAGCTCAAAACAGCCCTGATGGAAGGCAAATAAATTCTCAGGAACAGCTGGCAGACAATACATATTAACTGAAAACTTAATGAATGCTTTAGCCTGTGCAGTCACAAAAGACACATGGGGAAGAGGTGAAATGATAGACACATTTTCTAGTGAAGAAAATGGAGTACAACTGAAGTAACTAAATTAAGGTAGTTTTGGAGTTCTCTGCTATTTTTTGTCTCGCTAAAAGGGGCTTAGTCTTGAGTAGTAAAGCTGTCTCTAAGCTCACAGCACTTAGACAACCAGCGTTGAAATTCATTCAACTCATGCCAGACATGAGAGAGGAAAAGGCAGGAAGCAGCCAGCTTAAAGGACAGAGCCAAAACTGTCCCAAAGTTCCCAAGCTGTGACACAGTCAGGCTTGACTTTATTGCTGAACAGTGTAACCAGGAGCTGGGGTTGATGAGGGGAATAGGGCAGGAAATGAGAGATAAACTTTAGCCACAATTATCACAGGTCAGGGAAATTCTTAGGACAGCTAAATAATTTGTAACTTCACCACATAACAAGTGGTGTCTTGGGAAGATCAAGTGTTGTGAGGTGTGTTTAACTTCCTAAAATATATATGTTAACCTGTGCTGCTCTCATGCCTGTACTATACAGCTGGGAAAAACAAACAGACATTAAGCAAGTATGGGCAACAGCTAAAAACCATTAGCTAAATTACTTGTATCATTGCATAAGAAATTGTCTTTGTGGTGAAAATTACTCAGAATTTTGCTTTTATTTCTGATGTTTAGGGACTGATGAGCTGTGCTTATCTTTTTTTGCAATAACAAAAAGAACTTCACTTTCCTCAAGAGCTGCCATCCAGATTCACGTAGGCACTGTGCAGATGCAGAGCAGAAAGACAAATGCAGTTCCAGAGTAGGAATGGTACATGTTTGTGTCTCATCCAATGGAGTTACAGTTAAACATGTCAAAAGGGATAGTTTATCGGGACAAAAGAAGACACAAGTTCCCTGCACAGCTGAATTATGTGAGACTTTTTAAATGATAATGATAATTACTACAGCCCGAAACACTGTTTTCAGTTGTAGACAAATAAGTGTGGAGAAGAAAATTGCTGTCCTCTATCAGCTGTGTAACAAACCATATAATTGCAAAAGCCTAAATATCTAGACAGCTCTATGTAATCAATTATTCTTTTACTCAGAGAGATGGGTATAAGTGACTCGGCAAATTGCTTCTGAAAGGAAAAAAGTTATCTTAAAATGACCTGTTATTTATGAGATACTGCGTATGTAACTTGTAAACATCTGGAGATGAGCTGGTTAATCAGAAACAGCCAAAAGTGGAGAAATCTTTCAGTTGAAAGGTGAATAAGGTTTTATTTCTAACTTTGTTGGACAGTGAGGTGTGTTGATAGTAAAAGCTGTCATTGGTGCACTCAGAAGTATGTGCAGTCTGTTGTAAAATCAATATGCAGCCAGCCTTTGGGATCCTACAGCTTGCTTTGGCTGCACATGGGAAAACTCCAATGTGATAATACAGAACAAAGTTCACTTTCTGGACTGTTTGTTGTTAAGTAATGGGCTAAAAACATTGCGAGGTGAAAGATGGTACAGGGCTTTCCGAGTAACCATTTCCCTTTTTGAGATAGCTGCCATTTTACATTTTTCCTCTGAACTTTCAGAGGCTGCAGGCCAGAGAACTGAATACCAACATAAATCTATTTCATGCCTTTACTTATATGGTGTTTCTGACTGGGACGGTATAAATACATAAATTAGGATCCCTTTGAAAGTTATGGAATGAATGTCAGTGTATTTTACAGACATCTAATCAGGCTGTAGTCATATTGCTACTGCTGAAAAACTAGAGGTTACCAGAGGACCAGGATAACTGTTTTTCTGCCATTTTACAGCACCCTATTTTTTTTTGTACCAGTCTGAAAGAAAAGCATCAATATTGAATTTGTGATAGCTCAAGAGAACATACAAGAAATTTCCTCTCTTCTCTGAACTCGTCTCTGCAGGTGGCCACTAGCCAGTGCCAAGGAATATTATGACAGCAGGGAAACCGCAAGAAAATTCTTTTCAAGGGCAGTCTTCTAGGTTCAAGGAATTTGTGACCAGGAATTCCCTTAGGCAACAGAAGCATTAATCATGTGAGTGAAGGCTACTAGACATCATTTTTCTTCCTTGAATTTGCCTAAATTCATTCTAAACCATCGTGAGTGTGTGGTACTTACAGGGTTCTATGCCTAGAGTCTGTCTGTAGCATCCACATTCCCTAGGCATGATTCTTTCCCCAAGATTTTTCTCCTGGGAAGCTGAAAAGACAGCAAGAGGTCCCAGAGAAAAAAGGAAAGCAATTCTTATCCCATTTACTTCTCGCATGTTTGTACACAAGTGGAATGTATCATGGAACATTGTTTACCTGAAGGTGATTGCCTGATTGGATTCTGGTGTGAGTTGTTTTGACTCATTTGCCAATTGGTATAAATCTGTGTCAGGACGCTGGAAAGAGTCACGAGTTTTCATTAGTATCTTTTAGCATTTCAGTAAGTATCTTTTCTGTGTTCTTTAGTTTAGTATATCTTAGTATAGTATTCTTTAATATAATATAGTATTATCAAATAATAAATTAACCTTTGAGAACATGGAGTCAGACTCATGTATTGTATTTGTGGGTGTATTTGTATTGTATTTGTGGGTGTCCTCCCTGACCTGAGGACACCCACAAATACAATAGCTGTCCATTGCTGAACAAGAACATCTTGTTTGCTTTGAGTCTATCATCTTGCATTTTCATTTCATTCAAATGTTTTCTGTAAAGAGGAAAGAAACAGTCAAGCTGTACTTACCTTCTCCCTTCTACCCATTCGTTCCTAGATTTCTACCATGTCCTTTTGTTGACTCCCCTTCTCATAGCTGCCATCTCTTTGACAGGCTAAATAATCTAGTCTTCCTACTAATTCTGTGTCTGAAGCTTTAAGAACTTTTCAAGTCTGCCTTCATGATCTTCTCTGCTTTATTTCCATTTCTATAGGGCCTACTGCTTTCCCAACAGGTTTTTGGCACATAATGGGTTTATAGCATGACATATTATTTCCTTTTTTTTTCTGGTATTTGTTGAACCTTGATTTTCTCTTTTGACTATTGATTAGATCTTTTCATAGAAAATCTTATCTTCTCCAAAGATCTTTGTTTGGCTGAAAGTAAATAAAACATTTGGACGTTTAGTTGAGAAGCCTGATTCGCTGCTGTGAAATAGATTGTAACCTGGCAATTTTGTCCTTTTTGGAGAGGAGGAGGGGAGCAAGAATTGGAAAAGTTTAGTTTGTTCCACCATTCTTGATTATGGCTGAAGCCAGAGGGGGCAGGGTGACACTTCCCACTCTGTTTTGGTAAGGCAACTGTGCTGTAATGTTTTCCCCAGCCAGGTGAATTTGGGGACAGAGAGGCTCTTAGAAGCATTCAGACAGCACTGACTCAGCAGGCACAGAATGAATTCCATTCAAACACTGCCCTCACCACCGTTTCCTGGGTGCACTTTAAAACCATTTTACTTTGAATGCTTTCTGAACTACTTTGTACAGAACAATGCAATGGAAATTTCCCTTGATATTCTGTTGAAAAACCCATTTTTAAAAAAACCCCACATATTATCTAAAGAAGATCTTTGAAATATTTGGAAAACACAATATTTTGACTGGAAGACAGAAAAGCTGACCCCTTGCTGCTCACCTGGAATATTCACATCAGTTTTATTTTCAGTTTACTGGAAAAAAATGTGTGCAGACTGTCCATACAGGAAATTGGGAAGGAAAAAAAAATTATTTGCCTGACTTTTTCTCTGCTTTGGAACAAAATAATTATAATGCTATTTTAATTTAAACATATATGTATTTATTTTAATGTCTATGTCCTTCTATACACGTGGCTACTGCTGCTGGCTCCTTAACACTTTGATTCTTGAGTAGTGCCTATGTAGATTTTGAGTACTTATCATGGCCTTTTTGGGTTTGGTCATTGTCTTCCCCCTAAGGACCAATTAATTCAGATAATCTCCCAAAGATATCGTTATTAAATAGCATTATGTCGAAAGACATTAATGGCCATGATTATTGGAGGTTTTGATCTGAAGATTCCCAGAGGTTGTGGTATACCCATTGCTCATTTCCTCCAGTTTGCAACATGCCAGTAATGATGATTGAGCTCACCTATGGAAATGTCATGGGAACTATCATGGGAAGCAGTTGTCAACATCAGGCTCAGGGTAAGCCCACAACGTGCCCTGGCAGCCCAGAGGGCAGGTGGAATCCTGGGAGCCTCGAGCATGGCACTGCCAGCCACAGGAGAGGGGATTATCCCTGTATTCAGGGCTGTGCAGCCTCACCTGGAGTGCTCAGTGCAGTTCTGCACCCCACAATTTAAGAAGGTTGTCAAGCACTGGACTTCTAGGAAGCAGCAGGCTTCCTAGAAAGGTGGTAAATGCCCCCAGATGGTCAATGTTTAAGAGATATTTGGACAATATGCTTAATAATATGCTATAGGTTTTGGTCAGCCCTGAAGTGGTCATGAATTGGAACTGGATGATCCTTGCACGTCCCTTCCAGCTTACATATTCTATTCTATTCTATTCTATTCTATTCTATTCTATTCTATTCTATTCTATTCTATTCTATTCTATTCTATTCTATTCTATTCTATTATCCCATTGCATCCCATTGCATCCCATTGCATCCCATTGCATCCCATTGCATCCCATTGCATCCCATTGCATCCCATTGCATCCCATTGCATCCCATTGCATCCCATTGCATCCCATTGCATCCCATTGCATCCCATTGCATCCCATTGCATCCCATTGCATCCCATTGCATCCCATTGCATCCCATTGCATCCCATTGCATCCCATTGCATCCCATTGCATCCCATTGCATCCCATTGCATCCCATTGCATCCCATTGCATCCCATTGCATCCCATTGCATCCCATTGCATCCCATTGCATCCCATTGCATCCCATTGCATCCCATTGCATCCCATTGCATCCCATTGCATCCCATTGCATCCCATTGCATCCCATTGCATCCCATTGCATCCCATTGCATCCCATTGCATCCCATTGCATCCCATTGCATCCCATTGCATCCCATTGCATCCCATTGCATCCCATTGCATCCCATTGCATCCCATTGCATCCCATTGCATCCCATTGCATCCCATTGCATCCCATTGCATCCCATTGCATCCCATTGCATCCCATTGCATCCCATTGCATCCCATTGCATCCCATTGCATCCCATTGCATTTTATTCTATTCTCTCTATGTCCCATTGCTTCTTCCTAAAATCAAGTATTTGGACACACAAGTTATGTTTAAAAACCTGTCCATGATTGTAAGGTAAGTTATATGAAGAGGGCTTACATCATCCAGTAAAAAGCACATTCAGGTGTTCAAAGGAGTCTTAGAAGACAAGTTCCCCAGTAGACACAAGAAGTAAACCTATATAATGACACAGGCATCTGTTCTGACCTGAAGGAGAATATCTAAGCTCTAGGCCTGTAAGAGTTTAGTGCTAAGCCTATACTTAAACCTGACAATATGGGTCTGAGGACTGTACATGTTTTGAGTCTTTGAATTTGAATATTAAACTGACACCTATGAAACGGCATTACTCTGAATTTCCCAATGTTGCAAAAAGTATTAGAGGAAAAGGTACAGTGGACCACAAAGTTAAACATACTGTGATGCTTTCCTCTTTTTTTTTTTTTTTTTCTTTTTTTTTTTTTATAGTACTCTTTCTTCATAGTTTGTGTCAGTAGGAGAATTTGGATTTTTTAATTGTTTGGGGACTAAGTCGAATCTGGACTCTATTTTTTCTGAGTTTCTCTTGGGAAGATTAAATTAATCTTATTTTATCTTGAAGAGTCCCCACTGTAAATATGTTAATGTCTTGGATTTCAGTAGTATAAGTGATAAAGTTTCATTTAAAGGCACTTAGGTATTTTGGTTTTAGGCAGAAAGCTTTGAGCTGACTGAATGTCTCATGAAGGGAGAGACACCAAACCTCAGCTCCTCCCGTGATTCAGTGATGCCTTGTATTATCTATGAACAGCCCTGAGTATCAGCTGAAGCACTTCAGTCAGATATTTAATAGAAGATGGTGAAAATATCCTTCAATATCATGACTGAATAATAGTTTAAGGATTAAAAGGTCAGGCTTGTTTATACACAAGTGCCTCAAGGAAGAGAATGCCATTGTTCTGTGAGCTGCATAAGAATCCATCAGTCCTAGAGGATTCTGAGCACGGATTATGGCAGTGTAGTGTCCATGTGCTCCTTCACCCTCTCACTTGATGCCTCTAGGGCTACAAGCATCTTTTTTTCTCTTGTATTAGGAATTGCTCAGCAGATACTGCAAAGAAAAGATGATCAAGTTTGAAGTTAAATAAAGAAGCTCTAGTCTTCTCAACACTGACATTCTCCCCCATAATCACAACATACAGTTTTAGGACTCCAGAGGAGTTCATGGTTGCCACACGTTGCCTGTCTGTTAGAGAAGATGGGAAAGGACAATAACAGTGTTACAGAACTGAGGGACCTCAACTTTCTTTTTCTTGAATCCTAGAAGAAGATTCCACTCCTGAATAGTCCTTGACTTCAGCTGCAGGTCATTATGGCAGAAAACCTTTCATCTTCAGTGTGAAATAAGTGCTGTCTTCCAATAAAGAATTTAAATCTCAGAATAGCAAAAGTTTCTTGTTAACAAATACTGCACCAACAAACTGTTTATATGTATTAAGTGTTTTTCATAATGGCTCAAGTTTTTGCTTCCTGTCTTCTGGAACAAGAAATACATATATATAGATATTAATCTTCTGTGTATGATATATCTGCTGATTCAGGGTCATCTTTGGAATTCCTGCATGGTAGATTTTCACTTCTGCTCCTTTGTGAGGGACATGTTGTTGTTATTTTAGTGGGCAGATCCTTTCTGTGATCTTTTATTTTGTTTATGTTTTATTACATATAGCAAAGCAAAACGCCTTTTTGGACACAGCCGTAGAAAAGCAACAGTGGAAACAATAACTGTCATCAGATGTAACTATATGTAGCTGCTGGAAAAAGAATGAAAGAAAATAGTAATAGCACAATCAAACGCAGTAGAAATGTGACTAATGAATGCAAAAAGCTTCACCAGCTGCAGAGTGCATGGTATTTTATTGTCTATTTTAACTCAGCAGCATTGTCCTTTAGTTGCTGCTCAAATCCAGTAAAAACATTTGGAAAAGAAAATATATTTGCCTAAAGTAGCTCCAAGTGGAAAGCCTGCTGGAATGATCTGGGTGGTGCAGATTTGGCACCCAAGAGTTTAACCCTTCTGCCCCACAACTAAGTCATGCTTTGGTAAAACGGTGGCAGCAATTCACTTTCCCACCCTCCACTCCTTGATCCAACTTGTGCAAGCCCAAGACTCTATCACTCTTTGGAGCTGCCTGAAGAAAGTTGTAAGAAGCAAAAATCTCTAAGAGCAGGAGATGTTTAACCATGGCCCATTTGTCTCAGATGCTCCCCTACCAGCAATGTGAAATGTTCAAATAGCAAAGGCATTACTTTCACTTCTGTGGATTACCTGAGTTTTGCATTACATAAGGAAAATTCTCAAGAAGCTCAATAAACCAGATGAAGGCTGCTTTGTTTTGCAAAGCAGTTACAGTTTCACTGAAGAATTTGGACCTTTGAGACAGTGCGTTTTTAAAGGTAAACAGGGTGAGCACTGTGCAGAGGTAAATGGGGGCAACCTGTGCTCACAGACCTGTTCTGTTCTCCAAAATCCCATTTGTGGGAACACAGCATACCCTTCTCTGTCCTGCAGTGGTAAAACAAGGAGAGGCTTTACCTTGTGTGCACTATTGGACGTGAGGCTATGATGCAGTGTCATGCCAGGAGATTGTCTGGCTCCCACTCTGTGTCCTCAGCAGTACAACTGACCTCGTGAGGTAGCAGTTAGGGAATGTTTGCTATCTGTATGATAGCATTATCTGGTATTGTAGCGTGCAATCAATCCATAAACATGCTTCTCTTCCTTTCAAAAGCTGCTTGGTTACTCATTTACACTTGGGATCGTTGTAGTTCATGTTGTCATGGGTTTGGAGAAAGTTGTGCAACAGTTAAAAAGGGCTTTGCTGTGGCAGAAAACATTGCTTCTTTTTTCCTTATCTTACAGGTAACAGATATAGTTCACCTGTTATTACTGGTCCAGACTTAGAATCCAAGACCAGATCTTTCCCAGTAAGTTGCTATATAATGGGGTGGCCACCGTTGTCTCTTGGGGATTTTGTTCTTATGGTGCAGAAGCCCTGACTAACTGCCAATATCTTCCTCCTGAGCAGGGACTAGTAATTGGAGGGAAAAAAGTCTCCAGACACCATGAAGTATATACTACTTAAAGGGGGTATCACATAAAAGCTAATTGCAAAAGAATTTAATTTCTGAAAAATCATGCAGTAAGTCTTTTTATCTTAATTTCCCAGAGGGGAAGACATCAGATGGCATATTAATTGCCATAATTTTTCTTCTTTTTTTTTTTATCATTTGTGCTAATCCCCACTGTTTCCAACATGGCATCAATCTTTTAGTCAACTTACAGTCCTGCTTATTGAATGTTAGCCTTTCAATGGAGCATAAATTTGAAAACTGACTTAATCTGTAAATCCTGGTATTGTATTTTTACTTTGAAAAGTATCTAGACATCCCTTGATTGCAACCATATTTATAGGTAGGTGTAATACCTGTAATCTGGTGTTCTTCATCTACCTTAAGATGTTTCTTCATGAGATATTAGTCACCTTGTATGGACGGATTTTCTTTTGAACTTATACACTACAGATGCCAAAACCAGCCAGCTGGTATAGTCATATTTCAGAGGATATTTCATTTAAGCCAAAGCCATGTCACGAACTCCTTTGACAGGGTGCACTGTCCTCAGAAATGTTCTTTGGTGAAATTTAATTTATTAACACAGACTTATCCTAAGATGATGCACTGCATTTTGTTCATGAGTTTGGATTTGCTTTTCTGCTTTGATCCTTTAGAGGAAGCAAGTTTCTCCTCCCTCCGCCTCCCACTCCCTTCCGTGGGAAGATTTAACTCACACAATTCACCAATCTTTAATCCCTGACAATCTTTCATGTGGAGTCTGCATTTCTTCCTTGGTTCCTGGTCCCTTGACTGGAGATGACACAGCAGACTCATTCATCTCCATGTCTAAGGGCTCCTGCAGTGCTGCTAAGGTGGTCCACTTATTGCCCAGTGTCTGGGCTGAGTTTGACCAGTGGCTGACCATTCTTGTGTTTAAATAAGCTGTCCAATACTGCACATTTTCATGAAAATCCCTTTATGCTGATGAGCATTAGATGTTTTGGGGAGTAGGGGGGAGGGGGTGTTTGGATGCATTTTGTAGCCTGGAAGCATTTTGCTCTTAAGGAATACTGGGGAGCATTGAAAGATCTTCAGAGGGCTAGAGAGTGTTGTGAATGGGGGGGTGGGATTTGGATGCTGTGAAAGTAATTTTCAGAAGTTTCTCTTTTTTTTTTTTGGCAGACAGTGTAAACAATCTTTTGATTGTTTACTCGTGTCCTATTCTTCAGGCAACGTAACATCCTCTGAATTAAGCATTAGTCACCAGGCATGGGCTGTCCTAAGTCTTGGCCATCTGGATTTTTTTATAGAAGATAAAAAAGAGTAGTGTGGGAGCTAAAGAAAACAGGAAGATCCCATGTAGAGAATAGAAAAAGCAATTGGATCATACTGCCTCTTACAAAGCAAGCAAAAAGATTTTATAACTAATCCTTTACGATGTCATCTCTGAAAGCTTCAAAAAATAGCTGATTTTTTTTTCTTCTTTGAACATTGTCACTCTGAGAAGGGGAGATTGATAGCCAAGGAGATGAATAAACATTGATGAAACTACTCTAAATTCTAACATGTTCAAATGCAACAAATCTCAAAAAATGGCATTTTTCTCAAAGTTAAACTTACAATTTTATACACAGACCAGGAAATGTAACTCTATGGATAAATCTTAACAGAAGTTATTTTCAGCTAGCTAATATTTTATAATAAATGGATTTATTTGATAGGTTCCAAAGTATATGTAGCACAATTCTCCTCTTATCTCATTTTACTTGCTGAGCTAATCTGTTTTGGTTTTTGTCAGCCACTGTTTATCAAGCACTCTGCTTTTTCAATAAATCTCAAATGAGATAAAAATGTGTTTAGCACTGTTGACATCAGACCCCTGAAACAGCTGCAGACTTGCTATTGTTTGGTTTCAATGCTCACTAAAATGAATTTCCTTTCTGTTGAATCTGAGGGATATGATGAGTGACAGGCCATCTTTTTTTTTTTTCTTAATCACACAGATCTGTGTGTTCCTCTAGATGCCCTGATAAGCAGTGCATATGTGTGTGAAAGGAAGGGAAACAGGAATTCCTTTTGGAAGGGTGACAACCTTCATAAGACTAAAATGAGTCCAAGGCAGATGTTCCCATGTAAAATCAACTAAAAAGTCTAAAAATTTGCACCTCTCTCAGAAAAGACTAGCATTTGTTTTGGTTCCTTTTCCATACATTGATCTTGTTTAAAGAAACAAAGAAACAACAAGCAATCAAACAAAACTCTGTAAAGAAATAATTTTGTGCCAAGTGTATAGCACGTGGATATGCTGCACCATGTGTGTCCATGGAAAACAGGACTTGGACACACAATTCCAAGAAAATGTCATCCTAGCAACCATGTTACTATTCTTTGGTTTAAGATGTAAGTGTTTCCATCTTTGAGAGCCCCTCAGAGACAAACTGTTGAGTTTAATTAAGTATTTGTTGGCATTGTAATCAAAGTGATGGAAGCAAGATGAAGAGCCTTCCTCCCAGAAAAGCCAAAAAACCTGTGTTTGATGGTACAGCTGCACTGGAGTATGGAGCCTTTTCTCTTTCAGATATCCCAGAAACTCCACTGATGCCTGTGGCCTCCTAGCCAGCATTTATTATTGGCACAAACTTCCTCCCATCATTCTCTTCAGCACCATGCTTTCAAGGTTTCCCTCTTCCTTTTGTTGTGCTTTACTCCTGTCACACAAAGCACTACTGCTCCAGTTAAGACCTACAGTAACAATAATTTAGAACAACCTACAATGCCCCAAAGCTAAGAGGCAGTAGCGATGAACAAACACGTTAGACAAGATGAGCAGCAAGGGTCAGATATGTCATGCTGGATTAGACTCTCCTCATGGACTACTGCAAGTGGAGAGAAACACCACTGAATTTAATAATGCTGCTCTGGGATTCCAACATGAAACATGTCTAATGAGTTTCATATGAAGTTCGGAGAAAGGTTGGATTTGAGTAATGCAAGATCGATTATGCAGCAATTAGAGAAAGTTAACTTTATGATAGTGGGGTTGAAAAGTTATATAATGGAACAGAAATACGTAATTATTAGGGTTCCAGCTGCTCTGGAAATATGATGGGTATTGGGAAGCAAAGTCTTGCAACACACTAAAAATGTCATTTAATATGAGATCTGGTATATTGAAGCAGAAAAAAAGGCTGCAGTCTGAGATGAGTTTACTGTTTCTTTTTAAAACAGGAATTGTTATCCTAAGAGTCTGGTATTGTAAAATGCTGAAAAATGTAACTGAAGTAACTGTTAAATCTACAATTGTTTGAAAATGGAAAGGTCTGAAGAACTTCGGCCAAATTAAATCCACTTCCACCATGGAGTCAAATTACAGGAGAAGCAAGGCATTTTCTCATTTTCCCTGGTTTTAGCTATACCTACCTTGGTTTTTCCTCTCCTTCTGGTGGATAATTTCTTTCAAGGTTACCCTATGGTCTTAGTATTCTTCCCTAAAAATGACTTCCAGCACAACTTTTCTGAATGGCCAAATCACTGTCTTACCCGTTATTACACCATCTTCTGGGGTCTTAAAACCAGCCCTCTGTGAGATGTGCTTCTTCCATGTGTCTCCCACCAGGATCCCTTCTACTCACTGAAATAGTCAAGACCACTAAGATAGACTTGGCAGGAGGCTGGATATTTTAATTGAAGATGTGCTTTCCTCCCATGAGACTCTCCATGATTATTTACTCACCAGACAGCTCTATGTTGGAAATCCTGGACTGATGT
Organism: Urocynchramus pylzowi; assembly: GCA_013397555.1. Lineage (NCBI taxonomy): Eukaryota > Metazoa > Chordata > Aves > Passeriformes > Fringillidae > Urocynchramus > Urocynchramus pylzowi. The sequence continues at coordinate 249,660 of VZRH01003712.1, read as the reverse complement.
GTACCCTGAGCAAGCAAATTTAGGCTAACATTTGTAATGCAATGCTCAGTTACTAAGAAGTGCGTGAGAGTAATACTTGCATCTCTGTTCCAGAGCTCACTATTGTGTGTTTTCTGGAAGGTAGAATTCCCACCTGTTCTCTCTTCTGCAAGACTGTTTAATGAGATTCAACAGGACTGTTGCACAATAGCACTGCTCAATACATATGAAGTATCTTTTGCACTCTTTCTCTGGCTTGAAATTTGCTTGGGATGCATCTGAAACAATGTATATTTGTCATTTGAGTTTACACAGTAATTTTCAGCAAATTGTATCACCAGGGTTAATACAGTTGTTTGGTGTCCGAACAGCTCCTCTTTGCTGGTGACAGGACTGATTTAGTTTAGTGATTGATTAATGTTTGAATGTTTTTTGGCTCTGTCCATCTCTAATTCTCATTTTTCCCCTTTCCCACTGTAGAAGACTCTTCTGAGTCTTCTACTTTGACTCACATTTTATTCCAGGACATTGCCTTCATCACAAATCCTTCTACTTCCTATTCTAATCGAGGGAACAAAGCAAGTTAAAGCAGAATGTATTCAATACCAGGGTTACTTCACACAAATTGTTTATAGAGTAATGATTCTCCCGACTATTTTTCTATTTGCATCTTGTATTTTAAGTCTAGAACATTTTATTAAGGAGTTTGTTCCCAGATAATCAAATAGTTAATGATTAAATAATATAATATTTTTCTCAATGTTTGAAAAAGTCTAGTTAAAAAAATTTATAAAGATTCACTTTGGAAAGTTTTCTTTTTAGAATATTGTTTTTAGAAGGGGTTTATATATTCACCCTTCAGAATCACTTTGGAGAGTAGTCAAATAAAAATTTGGTATCTGGACCTGGATTCTTGTTCTGCATTTCCATTTTTCCAGTGCAGAACATAAAGTAACAAGTACAGTTTCAGATTATAAGTTAACTTCTTGCATTACTGAATATAGGCATAGGAGCCACAAGAATATATTTATAAGCATATGAAATGCAAAAAAAAAAAAACCAAAGAGACAGATTTTGCAAAATTTTAAAAGTCACAGTTGCATGAATATAACTTACAGCATGCAGACACGAGCAGAAATTGCAGTCATTGGAATACAGCCCAAAGAGTGGCCTGTTTGTGACCTTTCTTACTAGTGCAAAAAATCTGCAAGGTCTGCCTAAAATACACCAGTATTGCATTGTCTGTGTGGGTTTTGCTCAACTTCTCAGCGACTGAATGAACTTTTTCAAAAGATTTTTTTGATGACAGAGACCACCCACTCTTCCTTGGCAGTGGGTCAAGTGCTGCATTGCTATTAATGAATCATTTCAGTGGCTGCTCTCAAATCTAAGCATTAAATCAAGAGTCATATGCTCTGAATTGCTGTATCCTGTCTCTTTGTTTAGCTTTCTGTTTAGTGTTTGTTTAACCATTTATATGTAAGCCATGAGACACAAGAGTCTTCCTTGCCTGCACTGTAAAGACCTCCGCTAGCTTTTATAGCTATAAAAAGCTAGTGGAGACAAGTTTGTAATTCTTCCTTGCCTGCACTGTAAAGACCTCCGCTAGCTTTTATAGCTATAAAAAGCTAGTGGAGACAAGTTTGTAATTCTAATAATATATTATCTCTAATTTAGGATGAAGTCACTGAAGTGTTAAAGTGCCTTGATTTCTTTATTGATTATAAATACCCATTAGTAAAACAACTAACTAAAATATAGATTACTAAAAATAGTCAAATTAGACCCATGTTGGGCAATCTTTCTTCTGCATAAGCATGAATCTTGAAATTTCACACATTTATTAAGCTAAAAATCCACTGACATCAATGTATTATTGCTTCAGTTGTGGATTCTGGAGCCTGGGGAGAAATATGAGAGAAGGGTAATTGGTCTGTGTCTGCCTCTTCGTTGTCTATAAACTGGGAAGTCTATTAGAAATTGGAGGTAAAGAGAGAATGTATTCATTTGGAACCTACTTGTTGTAACCGTAGGGCCAATCCCCACGTGGTCAAGGGAGAATGACTGGGAAAGATGATATTTGCTCAAGGGGTAGTAACTGGGAATGATGATTTTTGTGAGCTGTGTTTTTACTGCAAAAACAGAATTATGTGTGAGCAGAGCAGGTTGTCACATTGTGATTGTAGGGGAAAGTGTCTAAGCCACAGAAATGTGGAGATTGCTGCCACATGCAATTCATTTACTGTCTCTTCCCTGTGGAGGAAATCCTGAGCATTTATAAAATGGGTGGGTGGGTGGATGGGTGGATGGGAGGGGACAATTTATTATGACACATAAGCATCCATACGAAGAGGTTTGCCAGCTTCCTGCAGAGGCCAAAGTGACCAGGAAACAGGCTGCAAGAGTGACGTAGGGGAAACTTGGAGGGGTTGCACGGTGAGGAACAGCAAAATATCACCCGGTGAGGAACAGCAAAATATCCAAGTTAGCAGGCAGGTTGTGTGCCAGGGCAGATCTTTTTGTTCCCTTCAGCAAATTCTCAGTGATAATGATACATGATTTACCTCTCCATCTCCTAAAGACAACCAAAGCATTTTTGCTGGTTTACTGTTGGTTGTCCTATTTTAAGATATATAGCCTGTTTCCCCTCTCTCATCCAGAGCCTGGAAGTCAGACGCTGCAGATGAAAGTTTTTTTGCCAGCATTGAATACAATCTGTTGGAGGATTTTTTTTTTTTTTTTGGTCAAAATGCATTATCTTGAGCAAAGACACCAAGTAGACTACACCAGCCCTGTGTAAACAGTCAACATCCTACTGGGGCAGATGTGGCAGAGGGGCTTGGCCCTGCACCAGGACAATGTGACTGGTAAAAGTTCTTGGCAAAGGCTTTGGGTTTTGTAGAGATGAAGGGAAAATCAGCAGTACACTGCATGCCCCCAGCCTGGAGAGAACACAGCACCTCCTCCCTCTCACTGTGCCTTTTGGTGTGGAGTAGGGTCTGCAGCAAGAGAGGGAACAGAGAGTTTCATGAATGTTGTATGTGCATAAAAATTATCATTTATTAAATAATACTAGAACTAATCCAAAAACTGTTTCAGAATCTTTCACCTTGCTGCACAGCCTTTTAAATATTTGCAGTCTTTTGGCTGAGCAGAACTGCTTTTACTGTGCTGCTTCAGCTTTTAAATAATATAAGTAATTTTTAAGTAATATCTTACAGTTAGCTACAGCATACAGAATCCAGCACAAGATTGTCTTTTTGGACGTACAGATACACACATTTGTTACCTGCTTCAGAAGGTAGCACTCAAGACATAGCAGATAAAATTAGTGGGATTTAAGCAGTAGCTTGCCACCAGGCCTTCGTATGCTGAAATCTGTTTTGCTTAAGTTCTTTTCTATATGAGGGTAGGGAATTCTGTTACTTTCACACTGTTAAAAACAAGTCTGGAACATAAGAGATGGAAAAGTTTCAGTATGCCTTCAGGAATTCTCATAAAAGTTGGGTGCTGTGGGGGAATAATATACATCTGAACTTCCAAGTGATGCAGTTCTTAGTCCAGGAATTTAGAAGACTTTTGGTGTCTACTTATATTCTCATTGTTCTTTCCTCTTGAGCTGGAATATTTCCAGTAATGGCTCCACTGAGCAGTTTCTTTTATTTTTTTTTCCATTGGACACCACCTCATGACATTTCATTGTATATTGTCTTGCAACAATGTGTCTGAAATCTCATAGGAGATCCTTCAATTTCTTTTGCTGTCTTTAACAAGGATCTCCATCCTTATTGCAGCATAGTGCATTACACTGCAATAAATTAGTGAAATCTGGTAGAGCAGTGTGCAAAATGGAAATGACATTAGTTGTGCAAGTGAAATAGTATTTCAAAAGTTTTATGGCTTATTTAAACTTGTCCTATACAAAAGTACTGTGTGATGATGATGACATTGACAATGCAGTTTTGGGACTACTATTCCAAAAATGAGGGTGTTTAGTTCCACCAGGTTTTTTGCAATCATAAAGCTGTTACTCGGAGCATTGTCATTTCCTACTCAGAGTTGTCTGCAACAGAAGAAAGCACTGAACAATTGCTACAGGGTGACAGGTATTGAAAAATATGGTACACATTTCTGTGATGTGCAGTTAAAACTGTTACTGAAAAGTCACTCAAAGGATACAGAACATTTTAGGCAAGCATCATAAGGGCTCTTGTTTAATTCCTTTCAAAATTCAACTAATGGTAAAAATTACTAATTGGACTGGTGGATCATTTAAAATATTTGATTCTTTTTTTTCACATACTTAGAATTTACTTAACAACACAGAAGGATACTAACTTACCAGGTTGTCTGCAATGGGGTTTACTGAAGCAAAATGTCAGAGACTTGATAAACTAGGAACAAGCCTGTCCAAGGGACAAGGAATACTATTAGATTTAATGCAAAGAACTAGAACTGACAAATCCTCATTACCATAAACACAAACCAAGTGACAGATTGGAAATGCATTAAGTGTTCTGCCTTTGCTTGAGCTGTGTATTTAGTTGAGGAAAACTAATATGAAAAACTTCCTAAGAATGTCAGGAGAATGTCAACTATCTTTTTTGAAGAGGTAATATTTGCAATACGTCACTGATATGATACAAATACACAAATAAATTATCTCAGAATAGCATATGGGGGTATGTAAGGCTTATTTATTAGCAAGGAGTGGACAGACATAACAAGACAGTGCACCAGGAGCATTTACCCAGAATCTATATCAATTGGTCTTTATTTCTCAGTTGTAGGTGGTGCACACTATTTGCAGGGATTAATTCCACACTCCCTTTGAAGAAATTTTCACGTTGGGTAACCATTTTTTAATAATAATTTCCTTTCTATTTTTGTGGGAGCAGGGAGGAAACAGGCAAGAAATGCTTAACCTTCTAGAGGAAGAAGGCTAAAGGGAAAAAAAAAAAAACAACACTGGAATGATATTTAATTTCAGGAATATTTTAAAATAAATGTTCTAAAAACAGTCACACATCAGAGTGTGGGATCTGAAATTAGGTAAGTAAAGGCTGCTCATGAGTAATGTTCCTCTCTTGGTTTATGTACTCAAGCTGGGACAATTCAAATTTTAGATGCACTGTACAGGTTTAGATTGATAGATAACTGCAATGGTGCAAAGGTCTTACTTTTCATTTAAAAAAGTGTGACTCGAATGTCATTTGCCCCTTTGCTCTGTCAGAGTCAACAAGACTTCAAAGTCACCAACCTTTGAACAAATCATTCCTGGTCCTGTATGTATTGCAGGAAAGTTTGGGTAAACAGGTCACATTTATTAACAATGTGGTCTCTACAGCTTTGCAGGTTATTGTAGACCAAACAAAATGCAATTACTGAACTGAATTAAATGATGTTGTGGATTTAAAAATAAGTCTTCTGAAACTTAAGAAAAAATGGGAAAATTACTTTTTACAGGGTAAATAGTCCATTGCATTTCTTGAAATAGGCAAAGAACTGCGTCTGTGTACACAAAAGACAATGTCTATGACTTTACAGATATATTAAAATAAAAAATTAAATATTGCATTCAGTGGAAGTGGGATATCATTTGAACTAAGTGTATAAAAAGGAACATTAGAGACTACAGATTTCTGTGGAACAGCTGGCAGGCTTGCTTTTTCTTCCCTTGTGATACTGTCAGGATGCTGCTTTCTGTCTGTCTGCCTGCACTCCCCACTCCTCAATGGTCCCTTGAGGCTTTGCTTTCTTCTTTCTGTTGCTTTAACCTGCCAGCTAAAGGAAAATGTAAAACAACAGCTGATACCAGTGAAATGTCCCCTTTGTCACAGCACCACCAAGTCAGAGAAAGAAGTAGGTGATAGTGGAGGGGCTTTTGTACTGAATCAGTGGGAGTTGCACGATTAATTCCAATTCCTAGCTCTGACAATCTCCCTCTACTCAACAAAAACTCAAAAAAAAAAAAAAAAAGCATGCATGCATATATATTTTTACATGTATTCATACTTATATTCATATTTATATAATTCTGGTGCTTCTAAATATAGATTTTCAGTCTAGAAACCTGGATCTACATTTTTATTGGAACAAAATTTCTGCTGACTTCACTGGTAGCAACACTCAAATAAGGAGTTCAGGATCAAGCCCACATTTTGAACCATATTTTGCATCTTTTGTAATTGCGTGTCCAAAAGAATGTGTTTGATTCTTGCCACTGGGAATTTGAAAAGGCCTAATGTCCCCTTGCAGTACCCTGGGCTCCTGGAAGGAAGTGGCATGAAATGCAACACAGTTGCAGTGGCCAGCAGAGGAGCTACTTCTGAGAAGGAACACAGTTGTGACAAGCAGGCACTTAAATCAAATGAGATCACAACAATGAGAAAAAGCAAATTAAATTCTGCTCAGGTCAGGACTGAAACAAAGACACCATTTTGAGTTTTTTGGGGTTTTTTTGGTTTTTTTAATCCTTCACTACTATCAGGATTGAAAATTAAAGAGGACATTTTACCTAAAAATACATGGTTATTGATACAATAAGGATACATGTGTGGATGAATCACTCACACACAAATATTACATAGGAATGCAGTCTTTAAGCAAAAAGTCTTAATTTCAGTTCCTTAGAAATGAGACTCATTTTCCTCTGCTTTAGGTATCTGCATTAAATTGGTGATTAAGACTCCCTAGTCTCTGTAGTCACTGGAGAGACAGAGACAAGGCTTGTGGAGGGCTTGTCTCTAGAAAGAGCCTGGTTCTTTCAATAACAAGCTGTTCTGAAAAGAGTTATCTGTGAAGAAACACATTCAGAAAAGGCCAACATCCTCTCCATTTCAGAGCAGGTAACTTAAGGCACTATGAGATCATAGAGTGGCTAAGAGTCATGCAATAAGATAATGGCAGAAAAGGCGGAATGAGAATAAACCTTACCAATTTATATTTGATCAGTTATTTTCAGACATGTTAGATTTATTAAATACTTCAAATTTATTCTGAAACCTCCTCTGAAAGGCAAGGCCTTGAGCTGAATTGCAGTTTCCCTTCATCCCCAGTCAGATTTTTCTCTAGTCAGCCTCTGCACATATGCTGACAGGTGAGAAGAAACCCATGAAAATTACATCACCCTGATATTTTTTGCCACTCTTTCTCAGTTGTCTACTAGTGAAAATGTCACCAGATTCCTTGTAAAGTACTGTTTTCATCTCATGTATCTTTCTGAACAGACAAGCCTGCATTACTTCTTTTGATGAAAGGCTTTCACCTCCCTCTTATGGGATTTATCCATTACTTTCTTCCCATATTTGAGGGGAGCAAGATGTCTTCAGCACAGAGCCTAAAAAGAAGCAATGTGTAGTTTAACATTGTAGAATGATGTAGAAAAATAGTAGAAGCATGATATTTGTAATATTTGCACAACATATCAGCATAACAATGTGGTAAGATAAGAAAGGAAAAAAAATTGTCATTAACAACAAGCAATTGTTTTGTTCTTAACTAAAATGCCCTATGGTTATAATGTATTCTAAACTTTAAGAAGTTTGAAAAATAGTTTGAAGTATTTGGTGTTGCTGATTACCTTTTGCTTCTTCTAGTTTTAGTGTAATTCCACTGCTAAATTTGATTTTCTGAAAGTTTTCATTCAGATGCTCATATTCTACAATAATGTGCTGCATTACCTTTATAATTTGATTTAGATTCTCTGTTATAAAAACCCCAATGATGTAATGAATTCATAGCATGAGATATGAAGGCCAAGAACAAAAACTCCAGGAATTTTCCTGTCTGTAAATTGCATAGTATGACAGAAAACCCACCAGTGGCTGATGTCGGGTGTTATGATACTGACAAGGCATGAGAAAAAATCATGACCTCAACAAGTATGAAATTCTGTTGAAGTGAATGTGTGTTCCAGAAACATTCCCACTTTGGAATGTGGTCAACTGCTTTGAAATGTGTCATATCAACATGTGCTCTTTTATATTACTGATATTGCCATGATCCTACATCTGCCAGAGTGTTTGAGCAGAGAGTATTTCATTCTCTATCATTTGTGTGGAATCATTTGTGGAGGTGTTCTGGGAATTCCTAGGTACCTGGAGATTTTTTCCTTGAATTTGTGTGCAATTTGATCATATCAACAGCATCTCATGTGATTCTATGTTTCTGTGATTCTCTTCTGCTCTGAGTGACTCTTTTGTACTGCTACATAAAAATTAGGATTTTCCCTGTATTCCCAGGTGGTGTAACGTCAACTTTTTCCTTTGTTGAACAATGTGTTTTGATAGAGACCTTGAGTACCAGAACAAGCTAACAGTTAGGCTGCAGGTGTTCTTTAGTGACTAAAGATTAGCAGAAAATCCAAGTGCTGGTTGGCCTGTATACATCCTGTCTGAACAGAAAATGGGAAATCATCCAACACGTCACATTTTCCTTAGAGGAAACTAGTCATAGGAACAGGAAGAGTGTGTCAATAAAAAAAAGATACAGCTAAGCATTTCATTATTGTTTTTATCCTTTAAATATTGTGCAAAGGCTAAAATTTATATGTGTGTGTGTGTGTGTGTGTGTGTGTGTGTGTGTGTATATGTATACACACACATATATACATATACACATATTCGTGTGGTTGATTTATGCACATATTTTAAATGGTTGGTGCCATCTGTCAAAAAAACGAGCAAAAAGTCTTCAAAAAACTGAGCAGAAAACCCAGCCCAAATTTGTTCCATTTTATGGCACTGCCCACTACAAAACCAAGAGAGTTTGCTGAGAGATTTCTTTGTAGTCAGGCTCAAATTACAGGTGCTAAGACACATCATTGTTTCGCATCTTTCTCTAATACAGGCTGGTGTAAGAAAATCACATTAACCCTGCAGATGCAAATGAGCTGCACAACTCCTCATCTTCTGGCTGAGTGGCTCTCTGAAAAGGTCAGCTGCTCCAAGAGCACTCTTATCTCACAGCCCAATCTGCTGAAGTTGCGTCAGTATTCATTCTTTGTTACAACAACTTAGGAAGAGCGTTCAAGATGCTTAGCTACTAGAGATGAAAATGGAAAGAGTTTGTTTACAAACATTTTTACTTTGGCCTGTCAGCTGAGTTTTGAAAAGCTGCCTCCTGGTTTTGTCTGTGATTTTTGGACTGAAAAGGACAGGACAAGAGCACAAAGCCTCAAACTGTTCCATGGATGGTTCAGGCTGGACATTGGGAAGAATTTCTTCATGGAAAGAGTTGTTAAACTTTGGAATGTATTGCTCACAGGAGTGGTGAAGTCACCATCCCTGGAAGTGCTCAAGAAACAACTGGGTGTGGCACTTCATGCTGTAGTCTAATTGTCAAAGTGGTAACCAGTCAAAGATTGGACAAATAATATCACAGAGTTTTTCCAACCTAAATGGTTCTGCAATTTTCGCCAAAAACCACCTGAAACTGACCCTTTCTGTTGTTCTTACCTGGAATAATACAGGCTGATTTTCAATCAACTTTTAGGAGAACTTCACAGAAGAATTTAGGTTGAAGAAGACCTGTTAAGGTCATCAAGTCTTACCTGTGATAGACCATCACCATGTCAAATAGACCATGGTACTGAATGACACATCCAGTCTTTACTTAAACACCCCCAGGGATAGTGCCTTTATCACCTCCAAGGGCAGATCATTCCAATATTAAGCACTCTTTTTGTGAAAAATTTCTTCCTCATGTCCAATGTAAGTATATCCTTGGCACAGCCTGAGGCCATGTCCTCTTGCTCTTTTGCTTGTTGCCTGGGAGAAGAGACTGACCCCCACCTGGGCACAATCTCCTTTCAGGCAGTTGTAGAAACTAGTAAGCTCCCCACTAAGTCTCCTTTTCCCCAGGATAAACACCCCCAGCTCCCTCAGCTGCTCCTCAAAGGACTTGTGCTCCAGACCCTGCCCCAGCTCCACTGCCCTTCTCTGCACTCACTCCAGCCCCTCAGTGCCTTTCCTGCAGTGAGGGGCCAGCACTGGACACAGCACTCGAGGTGTGGCCTCACCAGTGCCCAGGACAGGGGACAATCCCTGCCCTGGCCCTGCTGGCCACACCATTGCTGATCCAGGCCAGGATGCCACTGGCCCCCTTGGCCACCTGGGCACACCCTGGCTCATGCTCAGCTGCTGTTGACCAACACGCCCAGTCCATTTCTGCTGGTCAGCTTTCTGCATTTCCTCTCTGCAGAGTATAAAACTACCCTCCCAAGTTCTATATCCCTGTCCTTGAGCTTCCTGCCAACAGTCTGAAAAGCTCTTCATGAGAATTCATGACAGTAATTTCGTTGTGAGTGCTGTACATGCCTTGTGTTAAGACACATGAGTTTGAAAGAGAGGATGAAGTGTTACCTCATGAAGTAAATATGTGGAAGCCAACATCCCAGGATGTTTTGTCTTGGGCAACAAAGACACAGTTTTCAAATGAGCAGCTAGAGACAAATTACTTAAAAAACACTGTAGTACTATCTCTTTAATTACTGAACAGTGGAAAAAAACCAAACCAAACCAAAACAAAACCCCAACAAAATCAAACCAAACAAAAAAAACAAAACAAAACAAAAACCAAAACAAAACCAAAAAAACCCACAAAAACAAAAAAACAACAAACAAACAAACCAACAAAACCCACAGAAATAAAAACAAACAAACAACCAAACAAACAAAACCCCTTTCTTTCCTAAGATTGTGGATTTCCTTCCATTTTCATTTCATCACTACAGGATATGGTAGAAAGAGAATGTATAACTAGAAATGATAGTGCTTCTCTATACATGGTAACCAGCTGCTTATAGGAAGGGAAAGGAAACATTTTAGAAACCTCTAATAGAAGCAGGTGCAGATCTTTTCAAATGCTATGGCATTTTTCATTCTTTATACCAGCTGTTGGGGATATGATCAGGAGTGGATGCAATCACAGTGCTGGTTAGTGTATTATTCCTACATAATAGGGTATGTAGGGGTGTGGAATAGTGGGTGGGGAAGCAAGTCCTTGGCTAGTTATCGAGTCATCACATCACATGATACCCATCCCAAGTATTGCACCCTTTCTGTTGGAGCCTAAGGTGGGCTGTAGTGTACCTTGGTCTTTCTGAATCCCTCTTTACTCACCCTCATCCCTATCTGTAAGCCTCCTGTACTTACTGTTGTTTCCATTCTGCACTGGAAAGAAACATGTGAGCCATTCAGTAAGCTGCTGTACTAGTTAACCTTCCTGAGAGTATGTGTAGGTCATGATATTTGACCTAGATATGTTTGTATATGTTTGGAAGAGGCACTCTCTTTCAGTGATCCATGGTAAAATGTAGTTGTCATGTCAGTAGTCCATGGTAAAAATGTAAAATGTGAGCATATTTAAAAATGTCATTCCCCTGCTGCAATCAGTCTGTTTCCACTGCTTATCTAAATGGGTACATAATTTCTGTGACATCCATTACCTGTATAATACACTCAGATGGATATTTTCACTTATAGTCTCTGAATAATTGGTGCATAGTATCCAAAAACCATGAACATCTTATATCTCCCCACAGCCATGCTAAGAAAAATGCAACACTGTTCCTTAGCTAACAAGAGACAGGGAAAATGTATGTGTAAAATATTTCATTTCTGTACAGATTACTACCAGATTACTACCATTTCTGTACAGATTACTTCAGCTGCCACAGGAGGAAAGAGGTAGAGTCCCTTTGTTTTATAGTGCTGTTATGTTAAGATCAAAAAAAAGATAAATATGTCCATGTTAAATAGTTTATAAAATTACCCTGCCTGATACAGGCACTTACAATTACAACAGTCTTATCTGGCCAGAAACTTTTTCCTTTATTTTCTTAAAAACACAATTCTCAAGGTGTTAGGCACAAAAAGTTGCACCTCTGACAGCAAATAACAGTGCTATAGTAGGATATATTTCCCCTCCTTACTTCCTGAGCAAAAAGGACTAAAGGATCCAGCATCAAGCATCACCTCTGCTGACAAATAGTGTGGTGAATTCATAGGTCTTACTTCTATTCTTTTGGCTGAAATAATGTTGGTTAGTCCAGTTTTTATCCACTCTCCATGAGTCTTTTGTTGCCCTAAACAAAGTGTCTCACCTTCATTTTCACTTGTGGTGCTTTATCTTGTACTCCTTCAGAGCTGCTTTGGCCAAGACTGGGAAGTCACCCCTACACAGCTGTATAATTTCACAGCAGTCAGGTAGCCTGCCATGGCTGGGACATGATTCCTGTCAAATATGAGAGCACTGAAGGGTTGAGATCCATAGTCATGGCAGTGACATAGAATAGTTTTGGTTTTTTTCTAAGAGGGAATGAACAGATTGGCAATTAATATACTTAGATTCATTGAAATCCATAGGGAGCTTTGTGGAACATGTTATTAGGCCCATGATTCTACCTGAAGTATCAGGAGACAAAATCAAAAAGGAGACTTATCAAAAAGGATAAGCCCAGAAGAATCAGTTCTTGCCTGAGATGTTGAATGGTATTATATATTTTGCACTTAATAAATCTATAGCTTACTCAGAAGTTTTAAGGTATATATAGGTAAGTAAGAGTTAATATTTAATATTAAATATTCTGGAGCTATTGTCAAAAGTTTTTTTTCCTTCTCTGCAAGAGGAATATATAATTCTGGTTTTTTAATTGGGGAGTAGAAACTTTATAGCATTATAATGTATGCAGTTTAAATACTAGCTTCACATGTGTATTGTTGCCACTAATTTACATGAAAATGACAGTTCATTATCAGGGTTTTAAGTACCATTCAATTAGTTTCCTTCTATGACAGAAAATGTAGTTTAAATGCTCTCCCCCCTCATTAGCATTTGACAATATATGGAAAGCAATTTTTGACAATTAAGTCTGTTAGGGAAAAAAAAATCTTTTATGAAAATAGTAATAGGATGTAAATTTGTGGTAAAGCATTAAAACTGTATTTTGATATAGTACCTCATTATAATGAAATAAGTTCTCTTGCTTTCTGTTCCTTAAATACAGGAAGAGAAAAGCAACTGTAAATGAAAAGTCAAGAATAAAGATGCTTTTAAAGTTTTGTTAGAATTATTTTTCTGGTGGAATAAAGTAGGAGAGCAGGAATGTTCCACCAAACAATTTTCCTTTTGAGAATTCAAATCCAGGGTTATAACTTGTTCTATCAACGTTTCTGTAAATTCAGAAACTGTGCAAATAGAGTAAATATTGTTCAAGAAATGTTTCCTGAGGAAGAAATTATTTTGAACAACTTATGGACAACAAACTATGAACTCTGCAATTTTAGTATCAGATCTTCAGGTGTTTAGAGCCTAACCCTAGCTATAAAATATGAATAGAGGAAAGGTAGAACCATTACTCTAAGAGTGCTAAGACTGTCTGGGTGACCTAAATATTATGGGTCATTGATGACAGTACTTAATAACAATTAATAAATCCTGTACACTTATGCCCAGGTAATGCCAGACACTCTTTCTATTAGTCACTTTACAGAGAAACTTCTGTTGCAATTTGCTTTCCTAGAGCTTAGAGAATGAATGAAGAAGGTTCTCTGTCTCTCTTTTTAAAGTATCAGAGTGTCCTAGACACTGGGACACTGAAATTGCATGTCTGCATATGTAAGGCTTGTTTTCAGAAGCAACAACAGCCTTCTTGGGTTGTACAGTGGCTCATTACTTCCAAAAGCTCTGTGTGCCAGGCTTAAGCTCCCTGAGGTATCCACTTTCCTGGTAAACAAAGCAATGAAGATTTGTGAGTCATTACACTGCCCAGTGCATAGATGACCTAAGTAACTTTCCTGTTTTGCAAGCTTTATGACGCTGCCTGTAGTTTCTTTGCTATGTTTCTGAAATCTACTAAACTTGGACAGGTGGTCATTGAAGCATTGCATGGAGAACTGATAAAGCCCATGGAGAGGACATCAGATTGTTCCACCAGCTCCCTGCTGCCCAGCCTTTACTGCTTTTGAAATGTGAGAGAGGTCTAAAAGGTGTTTAGGAAAGGCTGTAACTGGCAGCTTATCTTCACATTGATACTTCATATTTGCTTGTGTACCAGCTGAGACTTGCCCAAGACAGATTGTGGTATTCCCACTGGGCTGTGAAAATGAGATATATACAGAGCACTTACTTCCACATACTTGACCAGTGGAATTAAAATATCCTTTGGAATGTTTGTGTGCTGAGTGTGCCTGTATACATCCTTCTCTGAATATGGTCTTAGCTGAATCTCTTTAGGCAGAATCAAATGACTGAAAGCTTTAGAAAGGTAATGCTTCAAGTTTCATTTCCCTTGCAAGTAATGCAAATATAATAATGACCAATTTTCAATAATCATTTTGAAGTGCTTGAATGCTTGGTGTGACTTAAAATGTCCTTATAATGAGAGGAAATCCCACCAGAATAGTTATTAGAAATTATAAGAAGGCTCTTCCCTTCTTAGACCTTACAGTGTCAGTGTGCACATAACACTTTCCAACTTGCTCCACGTGCCACAATTGCAAAGTCAGGTGACAAGATCCATCAAAACGTAAAATATGATTGTTGTTTTGAGTAATGTAGTTTACAGCACTAAAAGCAAAGCATATTGGTATCCATGAGTCAAAAATTAATTTGTGTTTCAAATGAATCATTGCCCTCATGATGATGAAATGCCTGCATATTGTATTCTCTTTACAGGTTTTATTATGTTGTTCCTCTTTCCTTGGCGTGACATTTTTCCATCAGGGTTAACACAACAATTTTTATACACAACAAAGATTTTAAGAATAGTTATCAGTCATTTGGTTCTCTTCTAGGTGTGAACAGGATACCTTTGTTTGATAATGTGTACTCACTTATTTTGGACAAAGCATATCTTTGTGTACATGTTTTCTTCATAGAAGTCAACAATGGTCTGACTCCACAAATACTTTTTGTAAGATTTACAGATTTGAATTTTATGGGTGCATGGCTGGATCTAAATAAGTTATTGAAATTTTCTGAATTATTTTCAGTACTATCAAATTTTAAAGCTGGGTATCTCATTTTTTTCACCTTTTATGTGCCACACTATGCCTATTTCAGGAATGTATTTAATTTTAAAAAATATGCTTTATGATTAAAAGAAGAAAAAAAAAATCCTGTCTGGAGACATCTATCTAATGCTATTAAGAGGTTTGATAGCTGTTCCATGGTAATGCTGTTTTGCAAAAAGAGAATGGGAGAAGGAAAAACCTGGAAAAAAGCTCTCTCTTTTTTTGAAAAACACTGAAGCTTCTCTCTTTTCATTGCAATTTAATTCCCCAGATTCAAAAGCCTGTCAATGGATGAATCAGTTCCTGGCAGAAGTTACAATAGCCTGGAGGGTGCATTTATTTGAATGAGCAAAATTGTTCTTCTAGACAAAGTTCTGATTGCTCACCTCCCTTCAGTCAGGAAGAGGTGTTCACTCAAAACAACTCTTCCTGTCCTAGAACACCCACTGTCTTCTTTGATTTATAGTGCTGCTCAGTGAAGTCTGCATCAGGTGACGAGTGCACACACTGAGCACAGAGATGGGTAGAATACATCTCTCTTGCTGGAAACTCTAATCTGAGAGTGATCGTTTGCCAGAGACGTGTCTGCATTTAATTGATGAGGTACTTTGCCTTTAGGTCTCATAAATTTTCTTTGAACACATCCTGAACATGACCTGTTTAAAAAGAAGCAATAACCAAAAACTGTTTTTCGAAAATTATTAACTTACACATGCCCTTCTTGTGTTGTCTAAAGGGAAACTGAGGCTGCAGGGGTGCTGCACTCTATTAACCCAAGTCTATTACCGTCATGCAGGTAAATTCAGGGAAGTTCTTGCAAAGCTCCAAGCATCATGTGAGCATAACATATTACTGAGATCCCTCAGTGTGGGAGGAACATTGTGAAGAATCCAGAGCTCTGGGGAACACCTGTGCCATGAAGTGTTCAGAGTGCTTCCCTGGGGTCCACACTCCAGGGTGATGATCTGGGCAATTCTGTTGCCCCGATGGGGTTTTTTTTCAGTTTATTTCTGTTTAAAATAAGAATATTAAGCTTCACTTCCCTTGTGGAATGCACTGACAGAGTGATGAAAATATGCTATTTATTATTGTGTCTGATTGCTGAGAAGTGTGACTGTACATCGGAAGTGGAAACCTCCTGGCATTTGCAAATCATGAAGACTCATTCCATTGCATAACCACAAAGCAGGTAAATTCTAAATCTACAGAAAGGTGTTCTGTAAACTGTATATTGTCTTTCAAAGGTTTCATGATCATTCATGTTTAAAACAAAACTGTTAAAAGCTTTGCAAAATTTAAGGCGGTATTTCCAGAATAATTTTGTTGAACCTTTCTAGGGAAGACAAGTAGATCACAAAACCATGAGAAAATAAAAATCACCTTCAAAGAATTTTTAGAACTCTACCCCGAAAAGCATGCAAAACTTAAAGAATGGAAAGTAGACCTTAAGCTAAGGATATATTATATTCTGTCTTGTATTGTCAGGTACTGAGTACAAATATTTCTATAGAGGTTGATTACTGCTCACTAGACTTGCATTTATAATTAATAGGAAAGTGCAAATAAGGAGCATTTTAATCCAGTTATTATAGTCAATTAAACAACTTACATTTAGTGAGTTTTGGGGATTTATTTGCTTTAAAACTTTCAGTTATTTTGTTGGGGTTGTTTTTTTTTTTTTTTTTGAATGCACAGAAAAGCCTTAATATATTTTTTTAATAATTTGACTAAATTTATTAACCAAATTTTATCTAAGTAAGTTTCACAGTTTGAATACCTCCTCAGCTTGATAATTCATGAAACTTGTCCATGAGAGAAACCAAACTAAATCTAAAAATTTCATCAAGCAATACTTATAGAGTATTGCTGTAAATCAGTTTATTGATTTATGTCGTCTGGAATTTTCAAGGGTCCTGAATGCAAAATATTTACTGTGGTTTTGGAGAAGGTATGTGTCAGGAAGAAGAAGATTAAGACCTATGTGAAAGGTGGGGAGAGGGTTGTCTCTGCAGACACATGCATAATAATATGGTAACGGGCTGGTGTTTCACACAGCATTTGCCAGTACAAATTATCCTTGTCCCTGCTTGCCACTGCAGTGTGTTCATATAAATCTCTCTTAGTTTCTATGCAGTAGCAAAATGGTTCAAATACAACTAAAAAGTTGAGGAACACAACAAAATAATACCTGTAAGAGCACTACTACATGACAGCATCTGGCAAGTCTTCTTATCATGCTGAGGTAGAGACTTTTCTTCATAATTTTCATATCTTATGTCATATCTTATCCTCACCGCTGACAGAAACTTTTGCATAGATGAGATTAAAGACAGCTTGGCCCCTAAATCTGGTCTTTTTGAGGAAATAAACAAGTGTTTGTCAGCACTGCAATATTTAGCCTCCAATACGAAAGAAATAGCAACTAAGGGATTTTAATCTGCCATGTTTGATTTGATTCATGCAGAAAACTGAGCAGACTCATCAGCTGAAATGCTCAGTAGTGATGCAGCTGCTTTCTGCCAGTGGGACATCTGAGCATCCCAGGGCTGCCACGGGGACGCGTGCCACAGATCTTCCTTTGTTGGAGGGGAAAACGACAGTAATAGGAACTGGCAGATCTGTGCCAGGGCTGCACTTTAGCTTCACACAGCCATACAAGGCAGTTGTAAAAGTAAGAAGGGCTTGCCACAACACAGAGGCAGCGTTTGTGGACATGGCAGGAGAATGCACATAAGCCTTTATTCTCTACTTTGTAATTCTTAAGCATCTCCAAGATCCGCAGTTGGACATGCTTGAAGCACGTAATAGAATGACTTACTCTTTTGGCTAGGAAAGTTTTTCTGGATGCTTATTTCCTTTGTGGATTAATCAAAGAAGGTTTTGTCTCACAGCAATTTCCAAAGACAATTTTAGCAGAGCCAGGAAGAGAATAACCAGTCTGATTCCTCCAGGGGAAAAAAAAAAAAAAAAAAGTAACATTTTTTCAGCTTGCCACTTTCCTATCTCTATATATTGTGATGCTTGTAATTGTGCTAACATCATGTCAGAACATGTCAGAAGAGTTCTTTTTACTAGACTGCATTTTATGAGCTCAGAGCCAAAACTAGTGAGCTGTTTCCATACTATCCCTGTGCTATTATGACATTTTGTTCAGATTTAATGAGATTACAGATGATATAAAATGCATTTCAAAGTATCCTAGCTGCACAAGTTGTTCTCCAGTCTGTTAAGTACTGTATGCTAAAGGGTAGGCTTTATTGCAAATGTTTATGTGCTATGAGAGTGCAGTAATGCAATCTGCTGAAATGGCAGTCACATAGTGTAGGACATTTAAAAAACTGCAAAACTATGTAGCATAGTCCTGCACTCATCTTGGAAAGTATTTTTGATTTGCAGAAGTATTAAAATCATGATAAGGATCAAAATCCTCTGAGTTAAAGCTGACTGCCTATTTTAGGATTCTGAATTTGCAATAATACATTTATAAGTATGGAAGTATATAGGGGCTAATTAAGATGCTTTATGATGCAAATGTTTACTAACAGTTTTCTAAAAACAGTTGTGTGAACTTTCATAATTTTTTTGAAATGTAACTTTTTTGAAATTTGAAGTGCTTTTAATTAATAAAGCAAAAAGCAAAGCCCATGAAATAAGCATATGAAGAAAAATTATTAACTGTCTTGTATAATTGCTTTAGAATTAGTTCTCAGAGTAGTTCTCAGTCAAGGATGCTTTCAAAGGCAAATTTTCCAAATTTAATATGTAATTGTCACAACAGCTGTTAAAGAGAACTGCTGAAATTTGTGCTGCCTTCCTCCCACAACAAGTGGGTGCACAGCTGATATATATATGTGTTCTACATATATATAACTTCCTGTTTGCACTCACAAACTTTAGCCTCGACACAGAGGAGCTGATTAAACCTTACTTCACAGAAGATATAATGTGAGATGGTCAGCTTACTTCAAGTAATTATATTCTGACTTTTTCCATTGCCTTGTATGTGGAAAATGACATCAGTACAGACATCACTGAAAAGTTCAGCGTAATTATGAATGATCTTCTTTACCAGTTGCAATTTGAATTCCATTGGAATTGTGTAAGATTCTTGGCAGAGTTCACTGCCTTATCATCTGTAAGCACACCAACAACACAGTAATTAGAAAAATAAATGTGGAAGTTCCTTCCAGATAAACCCTCTGGGTTATCAAACCTTTGAGCTTTTACTCTATTCTGTTTTTCAGCCCTCCCCCTAACTCTTGGTATCTTAGCTGAGCTTTGAAAAGTCATTCATTAGCTCAGGCTGTATCTGACTGGACCTACAGGACAAAGCAGGCACTGATAAAGGGAAATCTTGTTTCACTTGTCAGCCGCAGGAGACAGCTAACATAATTACCATCTGACATGGTCACTACCCGCCCCAGAGGCCAATGCCCCCTTACTAGATGTGGACATTTAAGTGTGCAAACAAGCACAGTTAAAAACTTGGCAAATTTAGAATTCCAGTTCCCATTAAATACCACAGTTACAGTGTCCATGTAAAAACAAAGAATTGTGGCATTACATGTAAAAGTATGTCCCCTTCATTGCCCCAGTAAGGAATGGGGTATGATGGATGCTCAGGAAAGGGTCGTAATCCTTCCAGACATCTGAGTTTCATCTGTCACTGTGTGTCAACAGCAGCATCTTCCTGCCAAGCACTTAATGGAATTTACAAAGAACAAGTGGGTTCTTTGGATTATTATGAAACATAATAAGCAAGTTAGGACATGTCTACCTGGGTGCAATTAAACACAGTGCAGCAGTTTCCTGACCTGCTAAGTGGCACAGCCTTGCTGCCTGGTGTCTATAAATTGTATCACAGGATTTGCATGAGGATATGCCAAAGGTGACTTATCCTGTGTGCACACAGCCCTTGTGGTGTCTCTGGAAAACATTCCTCAACAGTACAGTGCTGGCAGAGCTAATGATAACACGGGTGCATGTATCTGAAAGATACTGATATAGCCTTAGATGCTCAGCAGTGGGGTCTGCAAAGGCCAGCTTCCAACAGGGAAGATAATGTTTGCCTATGGGAGCAAGTCTGAAAAGAGGGGTAAGTCTTAGAGAGCTAAAGCTGCCACTTTCACAACTCAGCTGGCATGCAAGGGACCTGTTCCACTTGTTCAGTATTCACAGCTACAAACACGTTCCTGAAGTATGACAGCTAATTCTCTAATATCAAAAATATTAAGAAATGGCAAAGGAATCATGCTTCCTTTTTCAAACCTTTACAGTCTGTAATGGTGAATTCTAGTCTCTGTCCTACTGCCTATTTAGCGTGAACCACTTTTCAGTGAAAAAGATTCCAGGTAACAGCTTTTTTATCTTATTAAGCTTTCAGTGTCACACTCACACCAACTTTCTCTACCTCTTGCGTAATTTTTTCATACAAATTTGGCAACAATTCCAGGAAGAAATGTAAAGTACTCATTCCAGAGTGAGTACCTTACTGCCTAACAGCTAGGTAAATCTCTTTAAGAGGGTTAGAAACCAATGGTATGCCATCTGTCAGAGGTGAGAGCTGTAGCCATTCAGATACTGAACAGAAGGGAAATGGGACCATGTTCTGTGTAGCATCTCTCTTGCACATGCTGAGTACACGGTTGCCAGGTGAAGCTTGGAAGCAAGATAAATTAGCTTGTGAATCCTGGTAAAGCCTAAGTTTGGATCAGTTGCTGAACTGTCCCAAATCATCAAGGTTGAAACACTTCTTAGCAGAGCCAGAAGCCAAGCTGTAGGTACATAAAGATCTTTACAGTTAAATCATACGGTGACTAAGGATTTGCTTTTATCTGCAGGTTTGGGTGGCAGCTGAGATAAGTGTAGTCATTCTTGCATGGGAATCTGTGTTCACAGAGGTTAAGATTGTGGTTGAGGGCCATTGGAGTGATTCCTTAAGTAGAGCAGGGGACTTCTTGCTCCTGGCAGAAGAGAACTCTCAGAAGTTGGGATCAGGCAAATTAAGACACAGGTTAAAGCCAATTAATTCTTAAACAAGCTTAATCTCATTTCTGATCAAAAGATTTCTGGATCAGATTTTGCCATGTGTGAAGCTGTAGAGAGAAATTAGGGTGTTATGTATTTCTGGGAAGAAAGGAGGGTTAGGTATGACATGCTGGGTTACCTTTTGACCAGTTTAACAGACATTTTTCTTCCCTTTTTGTCTTGTGTTCCTTATTTCCAAAAAGAATTTAGTCTCTTGCCAGTGATAGCACTGGAAACCTCATTTTCTATTCTGAAAACACAGACCAAACTATTATTCATGATAACATTTAGCCATTCAGAGAGGTGCAGACCATGAAATATTTAAAGATGTTACAACAGTGCTGGTTTTATTCAGATATTTTGATTATATCATTCAACCTGTTGTTTTCTAGTAAAGTTTTCATTGATGTTTACTTGTGAACTCAAACAAAAGACTTATAAAGAAAGTAAAGAAGGACTTAAGGATTCAACATTGCCCCACTAATTGGGAGTTAACACTATGTTGGGTATGTCACTGCCCACTGCCCCAGCTAAGAGGCAGTGAGCACTTTTTTGAGTTGGTCAAGTGGGACTGGTCCTGGCTCTCAAGGGAAAGGTGGCAGTAGAGCCTGTCTGTCTAGCATTCTGCAGCTGTTTGGGGTAGCAACTTGCTCACATTCAATATGATTTTTGTGCAATATTGACCTCATACCTTTTGTTTCAAGTCTATACAAAGGTAACTTCTGCAGGTATATTTATGCAAAGGTTTTGGGTGGGATAGTGGGGTTTCTTTTAATTGCACACAGGAGTTAAGGAAGTATGTGATAACTATGTGCCTTAATTAATGAAGCCAGTCACTTAATCTCATCTATAGTCCTGCAGGAAAACCAGGTTCATTGTAGGGTAAGGGCTTACACACTCTGTGGTGTAAAGCCAGTGGTCATTATCTGCTGCCAGGAGTAGAAAACTAAGATGTTCAGGTCAGGGTTCTTCTGCTCTGTGCAGTGGACCTGGCCTCTGCTTGATGAGAATAGGTACCTGACAGCCATTGCTGTTCTTGGGCACCCATGCCCCATTCTTGAAGGTATTCCCTGAGACTGAAAACCACATTTTTAAACCAAGCTCAATCTAACCCATCACTTAAAATTGAAACATCAAAACAAAATTATATTTTTAAACTAAGGGCTGCTCCCAAGACTTAGATTCACTGCCTTTCTTCATTTGTGACTTATGCAATCCTGTTGAATTCAACAGACCCCTCACAGACATTCAACTAGAGTCAACAAAGCAATTTGCCTTGAAGCAGAATTATTTTTTCAGTGTTTGTAGTATATTTCTAAAGTTGTGAGGGTGAATTTAGCAAGTTCTTAAAAAGATCTGTAGTTAGAATGTCCTGCATGTAAAAAGAATAATTACACAATGTTTTACCAGCAAGAAGTGTTTTCTTTTCTTAGTCTAATCCTCCATAATCTTGCTAACAGGGACAAAATATTTCTGCTTTTTCTGTTCTTGTGCAGAGCTGTCAGCAGTTGTTGACAAGTTGCAATTTTCTATCAGGCCTCAGTGTTTATACACATGCTCTCAGATTCTGAAGAGCAGAATATATACACAAGACATCCACAAATCTAGTTTGGTATTTTATCCATTTATTTTTTCCCCACAGCATGTGATGTCTGTCCTGTTCTGCTGCCATAATCTGTCATTTTCGGCATTTTTCCTGCTTTTTGCAATTCTTTATTCAAGTGATGACTGTTTCTTTCATAAAGTCTCATTGTCATGCTTCATTCAACTTATTGAGCAGTTAAAATTCCTGTTATTGTATTATCCATATTCTTCTGTGATATGAAGGTAGTCCGTCTTTGTCACAGGTTGTGCTGATGTAGATGTCAGCTGAGTGATCGTATATTCATTAGAATAGACTTCTTTCAAATTATATTACAGAATAAATTGTAGTGAGCAATTTCATCATCATAATTTTCTCTTAGTTTTTAATATCCAAATTAATAGTTTTAATTTTGAATACACAATTACTTTTAATTTTGAATACACTTTTACTATGTACATGAGGGAATATTTTGAAAGACATACTAAATGTTGTATTTACAGAAGGCTTGTACACCAAATGCTGAAAAAACATGTGCTGCAATTCTTCCAGATTTTTAAATGCAGCTATGACTTTAAGAATAAGGTTAGTCTCACTCACTTTTTGACATTGCTTTTGTTCATTACGCTTTTACTAGTAAAAGTAAACCCTGATTGTCTTTAGAAGAGAGAGAAAGGGAGAGAAAAAGGGAAAGATACACAGACAGGGAGAGACAAAGGGAGAGAGAGAGAGAAAGAAAACAAGAAAGAAAGAAAGAAGAAAATAAGGAGAAATTTTAAAAGAATACTTTTAATTTAAATTTCTGAGTGTTTATAAATTCTTGAGGATTCTGGTGACACTTACAGACAACTTGTAACAACAAAAAGTCCTCTTCCATTCTGCTGCAATTTTCTAGTCATCACGGCCCCCTCTGTGCTTTCTGCGTGTGAACCACAATATTTTTCTCTATTAAAGCCTACCTAATAATGTCATCTTACATTTTCATTCATATTAGCAAGAGATCCAGGCTGCAAAGACACTGAGATAAGAAACTTTATTTTCTTATATGTGAAGTTATATGGACATAAAATAGTTGTTCTTCATTCTTCTCTATACTTGATGTAAAGCAACAGACCTGACGTGAAGTTCCCATTTCTGTGTTAGTGCTATGAATATTCACTGAGATGTACTAAAACACAAGAAACAGTGGCACAGCTTAAAATATCATTTGAAAACTGAGGCTGGGGCACCATACTTTGAAGGAGAAATTGCTCTGCTTTTTGGTGCTTCTTAAAATAAAAAATCAATAGAAGAAAGAAAAAGAGAGTTTTGCTGAGATGACTGTTCCTTTCAATTCTGTAAGGAAGCCTGAGGCATACTGATGACATCTTTGTGCTTCTTTATGTTTTTGAGTTAGGCTGTAAAAATAAATACTATTCTAATAGCAAAATTCGGTTAAAGCATAGAGGGCAGTGAGGATGATGCATATATGTCCATTTCAATTTAATGCTTCTATTTAGTCACATGAAGTTACTCATAGAAGTAAGGATTGGTACTAATACTATTGTCAGTCTGGAAAATATTAACACTATATCAACCATCTGATTGTTGATAGTGCTAGATTTTTTTTCTGGAGGCACTAAAAATATTATATTTTTTCATGACGTATCCATCGAATGCCTCTGAACACCTCCTGTCTGATGTTTTTGCTCCAGTATTTTTCAGATTGCTCTTTTGGATGTGCTAATGGAACTCTAGCTATTGTAAGAATTGTCTGTAAAGTAAAGCTGTTTAATTTTTTTCCTTCCCCTTAACTCTAACACTTTCTCATAAAAGCACTTCCCTCAAAGTGGACTTGAACAGCTACCAAGGTCACTAGTTTGGAAGAAAACACAGTTTAGCTGACATGATCATAGTCCTGGTTTCAGTCAGGATAGAGTTAATGTTCCTCCTAATAACTGGTACAGTGCTTTGTTTTGGAATTAGGACTAGAATAATTTTGGTAACACACCAGTGTTCTATCTGTTGCTGAGCAGCACTTATCCTAAGTCAAGGACTTTTCAACTTCTCATGATGCACCACCAGTGAAGAGACTAGGGAGCACCAGAAGCTGAAGAGGACACAGGAAGGACAGTTGACCAAACCTGAGGGATGTCCAGTACACCTGGAATCAATTACCCCAGGGCTGGAAACACAACCCCATCATCTGCCATGCAGTGATCCAGGTTGCATTGTAAAAGAGTGAAACTCTGGAATGCCTGCAGTATGTCAATCTTATCATTGTATGGGGCAATGCAGCAACAGAAATTTTTGGAAAATGGAAGAAAATAATCCAAAACTTTCTGAAAGCTAATCTGATTTTGCCACAAAGTGAAGTAAGTTCAAGGGATTTGCACAGGACATCGAATTTTTATTATTAAATTTTTAGCATCCAGCTTCAAGGTGCTCATGGCAAATCCAATCGGATGTGATCAACAAAACAACATCTCCACCAACTAGCAAAAAGGAGGCACAAGCTCTCTTAGGTATTCTGGATTTTTGGGGAATGAGTACTCTAAATTTCAGCCTGATTTTAAGCCCACTTTATCCAGTGACCCAAAAAAAGAACAATTTCAAATTTCAAGTGAGATCCTGGCCAACAACAAGCTTTTGAACAAATCAAACAGGAAATCATGCAGTAACCCTTGGGCCATTTGGTGAAGACAAGATGTAAAATATGTGCCCTACACCACAGCCAGGGAGACTAGCCCTACTGGCAACCTCCGTCAGAAAGCACCGGAGAAGACTTGAGGTTAAACCCTAGGTTTTGGGATTTGGGGATACACAGGACATGAAGTCCATTATAATCCAACTGAAAAAGAGGTACTGTTAGCTTAAGAAAGAGTTGAGTTGGATTGAAAATGGTTTGTATCAAAGGGCAGGTCCTCTTGGCATCCTGACTGCCAGTGCTGGGCTGGATGTTCAAAGGACAGGGATCACACAGCAGGCTCAACTAGGAAACCTCAGTTGCCCCAAAATCTTGGAGAGAAATCATAAACTGGACAGAAGGCAAATATTTTGAAGTATTGCCAGAGGAGGAGGTGAAGTCTGCTGACAATGTCCAAATGTATAATAAACTACCAGAAAATGAGAAGCAATATGCCCTGTTCACTGATCAGTCCTGCGGTAGGAAATCATCAGAAGTAGAAAACTGCTGTATTGAATTCTATATGATAAGTTCCAGAAACTGCTGCAGAAGGTGAATAGAGCCAATTTGCTTAAGGGAAGGCCATCCAGCTGGCTTTAGACATTGCTGAATGAGTAAAGCCGACAGTGTTTTATCTCTACTGACTCATGGATGTTGGCAAACGCCCTGTGGAGTTGATTACAGCAATGGAAGCAGAGCATCTGGGCTGCTGCATTGAGCAGGCCATCCCTGGTGCCATAAAACCAGTTGGCAGGGATGAAGACTAATCTGACAGAACAGGGAGTTTTGGCTGAAACCTGGGCAAAAATGAAGTGTGCCTGTACTTTGGAAGATGGGACAAGCAAATCAGACGACCTACAAGGATGTTGTGAGGTTATACATGAAAAAAATTTAGAAGAGCTAAACCAGAACTTAATCTGGTTACTAATATAAAAGATGATAAAATTTTTTTTTACAAATACATCAGCAACAAAAGGAGGCCAAAGGAAATTCTCAACTTTTACTGGATGCGGGAGATTAAAAATTGTGATAAAGAATGAGAAAAAGGCTGAGGCAGTTAATGCCTTATTTGCCTGAGTTTTTAATAGTAAGACCAATTATTATTAGGGTTATTGAGGTACACAAGCTGGAAGACAGGGATGGAGAGCAGAATGAAGTCCCCCTATTCTAAGGGAGCACACAGTCAGTCACTTGCTATGTCACTTAGTCACACACTGGGCTATGGTACCAAACAGGATCCACCCAGGTGAGGGAAAATCAAATTATATAACTGACTTAACACTACACTGAGGGCAATGACTGCTGAGGCCTTCAAATATTGGAATGCACATTTACCAAAAGCCTGCTGGTTAGTCAGTACTAGGTGATCTGCCAATTGAGCTGGCCCGATAAACATTCACGTACTATAGAAGGGGATAAAGTTCCTTTAGGGCACATTAAAAATATGCTGGGTAAGTCACTCTGGGTTATTCCTGCCTCAGAAAGTGACAAATCCATCCACAGGGTTTCTTTTGCTCAAGGACCTCGGTACTCTTGAATTGTATGCAGGAGGGTAGGGAACTCTGATGTGCACCTCAAGGGGATTTGATTTTGGCTAGGACTGGACAATTACTTGAATTATAAGATGCTAACTGCTGCTAATACTGTATTTCATCTCCACTATGATTGCTATATGCCATATCAACATTATTACAGTAAGAATTGTCTGGATTAATGAAAAATTAATTCTGATGAAACCAGTGAAAGTTCAGTAATGACAGAACCAGACAAGCTCAGCTGTGAACAGAACCAGAACTGGCTACAGCATCCAGCATCACAGATAATCTTTCCTGCCCTGAAGGACTGCTGTGACAGATGGAGCCCAAACACATGGACTAAATGAATTGACAAGACTACACATAGACTAAGTAAACTATACCTCTGTGTGTATATCAAAAGACAGGAAAGGTGATGATGATTACTCAGGATGCATTGGGAAGTGTGGGATTTAGACACGACATATATGGTTAAATTATGGTTAACATATATTCCTTCCTTACTCATATATAGAGTAAGGAAGGGTTATCCTGGTTTCAGCTGGAATAGAATTAATGTTCTCCCTAGTGGTATTTTGCATTTAGGATGAGGATAATGCTGGTGACACACTGATGTTTTAGTTGTTGCTGAGCAGCACTTTCCCTAAGTCTTCTCGTTCTGTCCTGTCAGTAAGGAGACAGGGACCACCAGAAGGTGTGGTGGGACATAGACAGGACAGCTGACCCCAAATGGCCAAAGGTGTATTCCCTACTATATAGAGGATCATACTGGGCAATAAAATTGGTGGGGGTTGGCTGTGGGTGGGAGCCCACTACTTGGGGACTGGCATCAGTCAGTGGGTGGGGAACAATTTCATTATATATAATTTGTTTTGTATATTTTTTATTATTATTGTTATTATTGTCCCTTCCTTTTTGATTCTATTAAACTATCTTTATCTTAACCTACAAGTTTTACCTTTTTTCCAGTTCTCCCTCTCATCTCACTCCGGGAAGTGAGCTAACAAACATATGGTTTTTAGCTGCCTGCTGCACTAAACCACACCCATCATTTAATTTGTGTGATCTTTTCACCTATATTAAAGTTAAAATTCCAGAGGTTAATATTTGGAAGAAGAAAATTAATCACCTCTCTGGATAATATTTCTGACTTTAATTCATTTTGTGAAGCACAGAAGTGGGTTTAGCAGCCCCCACTTGAGGAACTGGAGTGTTTCACAAGGAAATTCATGAAACTTCTTTCTCAGCTCATTCTCACATTTCCATAGCACTTCCATAGCAAAACAGCTGCTTTGTTCTGGGGGAGGGTGGGACTTGCCCCTCTGCTATTACCTCTTTTAGTTATGATTATTTGCCAGTGCTCACTCCGGGCAGAACCCTCTTGCAGCTTTCTGTGCCTGCCTGTGCAGGCAACCCCAAAGGTAGACATCTGTTGTTAATAGCAGAGGCCTGAGGATAGCTTGCTCCCCCACTTAAGAGGTAGCTGAACATTTCCTATTAATTGCTTTCTTTGCTGTTCTCTCTCCTTTCCCCACTTCTTAGGTCCTTTAAGTGTGCTGCACCTTCAGTTTGCGTACTGGAATTCAGAGATGGGTCTGAGAGAGAAACGTTTAAACAATGCTGGCTCTCAACTTGTGACAAGTGTCACATTGCAGAAATGCTCTCCTTCTCTAGAACTGTTTTTGTTTTCTCTACTTTCATGGATTCTGCCTTCTTTACCTCTTCTCTATTCATAATGTATGATAAGGCAGCAAAGAGCTCTAGCTTGACTTGGGATGTTTCACATGAAAACAAGCTCTGTCATAAATGCCTGTGGAAGTGAGGCTGACTGCTTACAGTTCATGAACCTTTTCTTTTGGTCTCTAATAGCCTTGCAGCATCAATCTTATAAGTTTTAGTGGCTTGTCAACTGCTAGAATGTATGTCACAAACAACTTTACTTTTGTTTTTGCACAAGGGAGCTGAAAATTGACCCTATAATGTGCAGTTCAGAAAAAAGTGTTTCCATATGTAAAAAAAAAAAAAAAAAAAAAAAGGAAATGAAATTTGACAAAAAGCACAGACATGGTAGTAAGATTTTGTTTTGGTTTGGGTCCATTTGTCCGGTTTCCACTTCTTTCCCTTCTCATGAGGCTGAATGCTGCTCCAGCTATTTATAGCATGTTTCTTACAGTATGTCCAATGCTGATCTAACTAGTAGACATTCACCCCAGGCTTAAAATAACTTTACATTATAATTTTACTATTGTATTTTTATCTCAGTCACTCAATCTCTGTGGGAGATGTAACTTACCCTTCAGAGAGGACCTCTGAGCATTACAGGCCAATGAGAATAACTGATACACATTCATGCTTCAGTCTGAATTGTAATGAGTTCAGCAGTTGCACATTTTTAAAGTGCTGTGACACAGAGGTCGGGGGTGATATCCAGGGCAGAGCAGAGCTATGGAAAAGGATTAGGATCAGCTAAGTTTTAAAACTGTTGATCACATTTGGGAGACTAAATGTAATTTGTCCCTCTTCAATAAAAGAAATTAAACAAGATCCTATTTCACTTGAGATAAACCACCCAATTTTAAAAAGTTGTATTTAATGTTCAGTCCTTTTACCAAATATGTGATGCCATAATGTCCCCATGTGTATGAATTATACTTTGTATCATTGCATGGATTTTGTTTCTGTCATGTGCTAGTGTTACACTTAGGCATTTATTTCTGTACTTTTCTAAGTAGGGGCTTTGCCACATTAGGTAGTTTTTTGTTTCCTCTGGGTCAGACTATTACAGCTGATACAGACGTTCTTGTTCTCCTGCCAGAACTTCACACATCAGCACAGTTAATACTGCATCAGGGGCATCTGCTCTGCCTCTGGACACAAAGATATGGCACCGTGGCTCTCATGAGCCAGAGAATTGAGCCTGGCGATGATGCCAGTGCAGAGATGGATTTGTAGAGTTCCAGAAATTTTAGCTGGTTTTTCTTAATTTTTTTCTAAATATAAGATTGAGTTATATGAGTGATCCTCCAATTATTTTACTGGTGCCGTAGGTGTTTTTTCATATTTTGTGTAAACCTGTAATTTTGTGGAGTTTGAGATGACCTGTTGGACAAGGGAAGAGGGTGTAAGTGAGACTCTTCACATCAGTTTCAGACTGCTGACCACATGCAGTTTAAGCAGACCTCTGAGTGCTGCACAGGAAAGAGAGGAAGCCCAGCTTTCCTAGTTCAGTGCCTAAAGTAAGTGGCTGTTGCTTCAGGAAAAGTAGCCAAGCTTAGTTAAGAGCCAGATTTCAGATTCACTTGATCACACACATGTTTTACCATGGAGGGCCTAATATACCACCGAGGTTTCATGCCTTGCAGTTGTGAGGATAACTATCTGGATGGGTGCTGATGGGTTAAAGCCACCTGCCTGGATGGGAGCTGTTTAGAAATATACAATCATAGAATTTCCAGTTTCTAAGGTTCAGTGCCCTGTCATGGCAGGTTACACAAGACACAGAAAAACATGCATATCCTCAGCTCTGTGTGACTTGCTTAGTTCAGTTGTAGCACTATCCTAGATCTAGACTGATCAGGTGACTGAGGAGAAAATTTTATTTCATTTTTTAAAGTATTCATGGCATTTGAAGATTTCTGCTTCACTGTTATGAATCATGCAGTGGCAAGTGGGCTCTGAGACATATTTCACATTGTTGCACCATAAAGGGGCTGCCTCTACATCTCTACTTAATTTACACAGGTCTGCCTGCAGCATGGTGGGCTCAGCAGGTGATTATTGATAGGAATAGCACGTCCCTTATGATTTCTGTTTTTGAAGGAGATGGTAAAACCTACTTATTGGGTCATATATTCTTTAAATTCATAGTGTACCTACCAAAAAACTTAGAGTGTTTTGGGATACCAACAGGCTGCAGAAAAGTACTGTGGTCAGAAACTAATACAAGCTCAAGTTTTCAAGTAGAGTGAAAACTGCCTTAAGTATTTGCTCCCCACCATCCCATGAATTGACTTCCCTGTTGTTCTCCTAAATATACTCTGCCAGTCCATGGGTGCTTTAATCCTCTGATCCTGTTCCTTGTTAGTCAAAGACAATAAAGCATGAGACACATACTTGTATGTACAAATAATTTGAGGATGATTAAACCACATTTTTTATTGATTTTTAAAAGATGGAATAGATTCTATTCTCTCAAGAAGACTTTCATACAATTCTGTAGATATTTGCCACACTGGCTTGTACCTCCTTGGCCTACAGCTGCTCCTGTTACGCAGTGAATTATCTGAAAGACTCATCTTTCCTCTCAGAGGGTTAGAACTATATCATTCTGCAAGTGAAATACATTATTAAGGTAAGAAAAAGACAATATCTCCTATTTTGTTTTGTTTTGTTTTAGTAATCTGCCTTGCCATTTCGTATAATTTATTAAAGTCTTGAGAATATTTTGATTTTTCCAGCTTGCAAAGGTGATTTTGTTGTCTCCTTCAGTGCAAGTTTTCTTGGGGGCACTGCCTCTTTCATTACTTGTGTCTGTCACAATGAGGTGTATAAGTAAATAAGCAGGGCTCCAAGATATGCTGCAATGCAAATAGGACCATAAAATTTATTGGAAAGTCTCATATTTATGCTGAAACCTCTCAAATTAGCTGGACTTTCTCTACATTGCAACTGTTGAAACAAACATGAATGGCTGTAGGCCTTGCATTTTCAGAAATTAATCTCAAATTCAACTTATTTATCTTCTGCTCAGGTTTAGCACACTCCATCAGCCATAAAGAACCCTAAGGGATCACATAGGTGTTCTTTTCATAGGAAAAAATAGCTTTCTTCAAAATACACCGATACAGGTTTTTCATGGATTGCTATGTTTACAAATGTTAATCCTCAGTGAAATTTTATTCCAGTTCCTAATGACCTTGAGGTCCTGCCTTCGATTAGTTAAAATTGTAAAAGCATGGACATTTTCTGGTGATTTGCAGAGGAAATGCCTTTCCTATGGACTGAATGTCTCAGGTTAGCCCTGGCCTGTAGTGGAAACATTTGCATAGTTTAGTACCTTCAGCTGAAGCAGCACCACCATTTACCACTACACACAAGCATAACCCTTTCTGAAGGGTATGCCCAAGGACAGCTGAAAAGCAGTCATAAAATGCTTTGTAAATAGCTTTTGTCTTTTCCATTCTTAAATCTGTCTATAGGACCAGTGAATCCCAACCTAAAGTTAAGACTGTGCAAATCTGTGTCTCTCACAAGCAAAGTTCAAATGATTGATTAAAATGTCTCTTTAGTCCCAGGTAAGGGCCCAGAAATATGAGGCTGTGGCAATAATGTTCCCATCTGGAAACACCGCATCAGAGGCAGTATCTTGCTGCTGGTGCTCTTTGAAATAGAGGAGAGTAATTGAATTCTCTAGCCTCCCAAGGACTGAAGGAGCAGATCCCATTCATTATGTGCCATAAGGAGAAAGGTAACTTCAAGGTAGTGCCTGATCTTCCTAACATATTACATGCTGCACAGGTGTTTAATGTCCTCTGCTCTGAAACACAGAGAAATGAGCCCTGCTTTCCAGAGTAACAATGAAAATAGTCCCTCCCCAATACAACCAAAATATGAAGAAATAAATTTTCTCTCCAACAGACAACAAAAACTATTCAATTACGAAACTCACACTGTTAAACAGGTGCCTCCAAAGCTGCTGTTGGAAAGAGCTGACTCTGCTCCTGCTGTGGTAATCCCAGTGCCAGCCTGGGCAGCTGCAGGGTGGGGCAGCCACCTCAACAGGGCCAGAGAAGGTGAAACACGAACAGGCAACGAATTCACATGGAAGATATGGCCTTAGTGGTGCTCTGAGTTTGACAGTCGTTTCTCAGAGGCAAGAGAGGGAGCTGAGGGAGGCAGGAATATGTTGTTGTGCTACCTGTGATTCTGGCAGGAGAAGCCTGCTCTTTGTGACTCTGCAGGCAAGCAATTTGCCAGGAAGATCCTGAAGAGTGCTGGCAGATGCCTTGTATCTGCTGGAATTGCCTATCATGGTAAAGTCTGCACAAATGAAACCACTTGTTTAATCACAGAAAATTATCACAGATAGGGACTATCTTTTGATAATTATTTAAAAAAATTAAAATTTCCTGACAATGTCATCCCTTTCACCCAAGGTACCCTCACGAAATGCTTATCTCAAGTACATTTTCTTCCTTAAATAGACACCTAAATGGTACGTAGCTCTAGGAGGGAGACCCCATTGCCTCGGAAAACTCAATGTATAACAACTATAGATAATTCATTACTGTGAGTGAGTAGTGGGGGATGAATTTTGTATTTCATAGTGTGACTGTATAACGCAAATGTGAAACGTAGTGGGATAAAGGGAAATGGTTTGTGACCCAAATATTATATATTTTCTATGCAGATTGAGATCTGCATTTTCAAAATCCTGCATAGCTACATAAAAACTATAAGGAATAATTACTGAAGATTCCTGCAGGGACACAATATTCTCATTCATGTTTGTGTTTTCTTAGATTTGTTCTCATTCCAGCATTACTTTTCTGCTCCACAGGTATACCTTTGCTTGCTCTTTCTTCTTTTGATTTGTGATTTGTCTTTCAGTAAGTATCTTTAGCATTAGTATTTTTTCATCAGCAGCCTTTTTGTGGAGCACATTTTTCCCACACATAACCACACAGTTCCAATTTCCCCCCTGCTGTTTTGCTTGCCTTCTGTTGCTTCTCTTTGTTTGCCTCATATTTTTTCTCCTGGAGTGAAAATCACGTCTTAGAATCTTCCCTCTTATAGTCCCCAGTGCTGCCACTCATACTCACCCCCACAATGATGCTGGCTCTACTACTGCCTGACACCTACTCACAGAACTTCTGTTCCACATGTCATCTCTCCCCCAAAAAGAGCCTTTGAGACATGCTGCCATCCTCACACGCACTTGTGTACTGGTGACACCTTGCATTTTACTTGCAGAAACACATTGTAATTTCCTTGCTTTCTCTTGTTGTCAGAAACTCACCTTCATCTTTTCATGTCCCTTGTGTTCTCTCAGTACTGTTGGTTTTGCTTGAACTGACCCAAATACTTCAATTCTCTGCCCTCATCTGCTCAGATGTTTCAGTCTGAATGAGAACTTTGGGCTGCAGTCCGCTCTCCATCACAAAACTGCTACCCAGCTTTAAGCAGGTCACAGAAGCTTTGTTTTCTTTTTCCTTTATTTTTTTTTCTTTTCCTCTAATAAGCAATTTTTTACATCCTTGAAGGTTTATTGCATATGAACTTCTTTCAATGAGGATTATGAAAATTCTGAAAATGAGAGCAGACAGGAACAATTTTGTTATTTCATTCCTCAGAATCTTGTGCTCACCTTCAGTTGGGACAGGCTGCTGGGAAATCCCCTGGTCACACAGCAGAGACTTCAGGGGTTTCCATATCAGTGATCTGCCCCAACATGATTAAATTGATTCTCTCTTTTGTGTGCTTGTTTCTCACAACATTTTGCCTCTTTCTCGAGTACAGTTCACAAACAAAAAGGGTAATCTATTCAGTGATAGTTCCAATATTGTTCCCCTTGTGCAATTTGTTTCATATGCACTGTGTGTGGTGGTGTTTTGAGTAGCTGTACTGGAAACATTTTAATTCCCCAAATTGGGACTAAAAAGTGCAGGACTCAATGAACAGGGGAAAATTCAACATTAGAATTTAAATATTTGCATGTGCCTTTTTCAGTGCTTTGGGATGCAAAGGATGGAAATCCACATGTATTTGCATTGCAAATCACATTAGAAAATGGTTGAGTTTACCCAGCTGGTGAAAGGGCCAGCTCCTGATACTTGATAATGTTCTTGAATTCTGCAGGGACTGGGACAATCAGGATTTGCTTTGTTTGTGAGAGGCACCTCTGTACTTTTTCAGCAGCGCTGTGGGACTGTGGCCCATTGCTGAGGCACAGGCTGTGGAGAGCCCAAGGCTCTGGGCTGGGTGCCTTCTGCACCCTGAGCCTGTGCAGTGACAAGGCCTGGGCACCGTGCAGCCCCCTCCTGTCCCTTGTTTCCTCTCATCCCACATTTCCACAGAAAACATATACAGTCCTGTTGAAGAGGAGATGTATTCTCGTAGGTGCGTCTCTTGAGTGCCAGTGGACAAACAGCAGTTAGATATTTTAAAGCCCTCTGCTCCAGTTAAAATAATTTAGGCAGCTACACTCTAGCCACAAAGGAAATGTAATCTCTTCTTCATAAAATATCACTGTTTTTGCAGACATGTCTCCTAGCTGTGAATGGCTCCTATATCAAGGCCATCAGATATTTTGTGTGATGGGACAGAATGGAATGTGCATCAGGCTGAAACAGAAAGGGACAGTGATGGGGGATGATTGTACTCTCTCAAACTCTTTGCTGCATTGGATCCTCTTAAGGAAAGAAAGGACTTCAGTTATCACCAGAAACTTATTTCCTTTCCAGACAGCCCCCAAATATGGACCAAGCTTTGGCTTATAAGTACTGACTTCAGGCCTTTCTTCCTTTACCTTTTACCCCATATTTATTGCACATTTTTATTTAGAAGTAGTACATATGACAGGTTATCTCATGGATAAGTCTTTTATTTAAAAGTTGTTTTTAATGTCTAAAAAACTGAAATATGGCTCACCAGCTGAAAATTCTAATTTTCTCTGGATGGCAATGCCATGTTAGGAACGCCTTCATAATTTGAGGTAGTGTGAAAACTGAAATATATTACAGATCACGTCAGGACTGTCAGATTTTGCTCAAACTAATATCATAAGCATTGCACAAGCAAAAAAAAAAAAATGCAATATAACCTGATTATATAATAATTCTTTTTAAGAGGATTATACTAAAAAGGATTTAATAATATGTGGAATCAAAAAATGTGCAAAATAACCATAGTAAAAGTGCATGAAACTGTAGCATCACCCATAATATCTCTGTAAAGTCAAAGACAGGCTGAATATGTCATGGAAACAGTTTCAAATGAACTTTGAAATTCTAAAGGTGTTTAAATATTATACTCAGTGACACGAGGAAAGAGGAAAGAGGAGAGAGAAGCAAACTCCCAGACTTCTTTATTCACCTGATAGGAACCAAAACAATGTTGTGGACAGTAGAACATATTCTGAGAAAAAAACAATTTAAAAATCTATTTGCAACCATGAATAGATTTAACTCCAAATTAAATGCCATAATATGGATGCAAAACAGAAAACTCAAACTGATTACTTTAAGATATAAGTGACTTCTTTTCTTCAGTTTCCCTTCTATATAAAATCTGTTGGCTTTCTAGTCCTTGTAAGGACAGAAATGTCATCTTTTTGGACATGTTATTTTATTAAGGTATGTAGCATTTTTTGTTTTAATATACAAGCATGTTCACCAAAAATATTTCTATTGTACAGAACACAGTATAATTTTCTTACAGGCATTTTGATATGTGTCATATTTAGTTTTGGATTTTTTATGAAATAAGAGATTCATTGTCAGTTTAAGAACCTGTTGCTTCACACTGCATATCCTACTGCTCCTAAATGAAGATTTATTATTACATATTATCAAGCTAGCAAATATTAACATGCTTTAATTTTCTTATGCATGCCATAACAGGGTTAAAATCTAAAATTTCTCAAAGACAAATATTAGTACAGAAGATCAAAACCACCACTATTAAATACAGGATTTATGATGTCATTGATTAATGAAGTATACACTTCACATATATATACATAAAAAGAATTAGGAAAAATAATTAAAAAGAAATCCCCTTTTCTCATCCCATAAGTGGAAGGAAAAGGGAAAGGATTCAAAAGAAAAATGTTGTGTTCTATTAAGGATTTTAATTGCTACATCAAATTACTAAGGTAAGTACCTAATTAAAAATTCCTTTTAAACTTCATTGTCATACTATAAAAAGACATGTAGAATAAATGTACAGACAGTTTTGATCCTGATATTTCTCTAGTGAGTATCTTATACTTAATCTGAATGCTAGTTAAGCATAAAATGTAATAATAACTAACAGATTCTTTAGACATAAACCCTCAAATTTTTGTAAATCTGCATGTATTATTTATTGGATTCTCTTTCTCATTGACACTGATGCTGTATTGATTATGATTGCCTTTTTACAGACAATCCAGGACAATTTATATTCTTGAACTGGATAAGACTGATGGGTAAGCAGTTCTTCCATCTAAATGTAAACCAAGGATTTTAAAGTCTTTGTAAATCTTTCAAGAATGCCAGGGTTTTTCAAGACAAGCACCCATTCTGTGGCTGAATGGCCACGGACAGTATAGTATGACAAAGTAATTCGTGTTGGAAGAGGCCACTGAATGCAGTCCCTTCCTGCTCAAAGTGGAGACAGGCAGTGGGATGTTGCTGCTCAGGATGTTGTGGAGATGGGTTTTGATTGTCTCTGAGCACAGAAATGCTAAACAGTCTGTCCTTTTTCATACACTGACAGAGTACACATAGTTTTCCTCACATCTAGTTGAAATCTCCCTTATTCCATCATGCATTTGCTGACTCTTACCCTATCCTGGTGCATGACAGAGAAAATCTGACTGTCTCCTCTGCAGCCTACCTTTTAGTAGCTACTGAGGTGCTTCTTTATCCTTCATTTCTTAATGCTGAGTGAAATCTGTTTCTTCAACACGTCAAGTTTTCAAGTCACCTGGCCTTTACATGGATTTGTTTTCATATCTTATTGTCTTTTATATACTGAATAATCCAAAACTTGTTATCCATCAATAGCTCACATAGTACAGAGAGAGATAACATCTGAATTCCAATAGCAGTTTAAAAACATATTCTAGTATCTCATAATAATCATTATGTCTTTATTTTATCATGTAAATAAGCCATACAGGATCCTTTTCTGTGTAATGCATCATAGGTTCCTCAGCACTGTCTGCTCATTGATGTCCTCAGAGAAATGTGCCTATCTTTGTGGAGTTAGGTCACAGATACTGCAAACAGATGGAGGAAGGAAGCGATTTCATAGCTCACAATGATCTCACTCCATATTTGTGCAGTTGCATTGACACTGATGGATTTATGACGAAAAC
This sequence comes from Urocynchramus pylzowi, assembly GCA_013397555.1. NCBI lineage: Eukaryota > Metazoa > Chordata > Aves > Passeriformes > Fringillidae > Urocynchramus > Urocynchramus pylzowi. The sequence goes on along the minus strand of VZRH01003712.1, from coordinate 211,772 downwards.
AATACTGTATGAATTGTCACAGTAGCTAGACAAAGTCAATCTTGACAAGAGTCTTGTCTCAAAAATGACTGATAGTGTCTATGCAAAAAAACAGCACAGAAAAAAAATCATGGTGTTCTCACATCAAAATTTCTTCCTAATACATGAAAAGTGGGAAGCATTGCAGTAGCTTTTTGCAAATCTATTGAAGCAATTTCTGTAAGATAAAAGGCTTCTTTACAGTTAGACAGAATTGGAACTCTACTGAAGATCTTATTAGAACTCTATTGAAGATATTTCAGTAGATTTGTCAGGCAATTTATATCCATAATTCTTCAGCATGGAGTGCCTGTTAATCTAGAATGAAAAATTCCAGAAACATGAAACACAGCACTTTTCAATTTCTGACTTTTTGGGTTTTCTTTAAACTCAGGCTGGACAAGGTAATTTAACTAGTGGTACAATTCTCTACCCTAACTTTCAACATATAAAAGTGAAATATTGAGGTCTGGGCTACTTACCCTAGAAACTGCCTCTGGAAGAAGGCCTATTTCATACTAAAATTGATATGTCAATGAACTGCCTTAACTCTGTTTTTCTCCACTGATTATGCAAATATTCCAAGGTCACTAGATTAGACTCACAAGTCCAAATTTCAGGTGTCTAAAATTTAGGAAGGTGACTATCAGCCTAAGTGTCCTGAATTCCAATCAATACTGCAGAGCACATGTTGCTTTTCACCAAAGCATGCCTTTGGGACACCTGTCTTTCTAACATAAAAAGTAATATATTGAAAATTGTTTTTTTTTTTTTAGACTGCAGCTTGTGAAGGATAAACAGGTTATTTTATAGTGATCTGTCACAAACTCAGACTTTTTTTCTAATAAATTTATCAGAGGATCTTGTAAATTTTAAAGAAGCATCAAAACACTAAGGCCACCTAACTCTCTATATTAATAATACAATGATAATAAAAGTTCCTTTTTCTTTCTACATTAGCATATTATCATATATGCCTACAGACTACAAATCAGTGCCATTAAAACATGAGTTTTTAATTTACAGTATTTTTTTACCATATGAATATGACACAGTGCTACTAACATGCAATGGAATAGTGTGTTGATGATATGTTCCTCATTCCTAATGTCAGAATAAAATCTTTTTAAAATGGATCCTGATGAACAGCATCCAGACTGAGCTCATCTAAAGCTTATAAAAAACACTGTCTGCTCCCAGGAACTTGTGATGTCTAATGAGCTCCTGCTCTTTTTTTAATGATCAGCCTTGCAAACTTTTTTTCCGTAAGTAAGAACCCAAGTTGATATGTTTTCTTCTCACACTTTCAAAGAAAGTTTCCAACCCAAAGTGTGGCCAGGATAGAGCATTGTTACAACCAAAGCCCCTCTCCTGCAGCCCTGCAAACAGTGCTCCAAAGTGAGACCCTTTGAGCTCTCCTGGAGCAGCAGCTGTGACCAGCAAAGCCCCTGTGGGTCTGGCCTCTCAGAGCTAGGGAACTCTCAAGTTTGCTGCACCCTGAGGATCCCTGAACAGTGATACCCATGACTCTTGAGGCTCCACCCTTCACAAAGGCATCTGAAGTGGGTATTTCACTACTTTGGAGGGGAATTTTTCACCTTGTACAGGCTCTTTGTGCCTGTGTGCATGCAAGTGTGCATATTCCATACCAAGTGCACAAGAAATGCTGCTCTCCTAGATTCTCTAAGGCCTTCAGATTTGTAAGTTAAGTCTGTAAGTAAGTCACTGTTGTGGTATAGTAAATCCTCTATGAGTCCTCTGCTAACTCATTTACCTTAAGTTAGAAGTTAAATGCTGGTAGGTTTAAGGTGCTTTTAAATATTGTTGGACCTTTATCAGATTCTAGCTGTACTAAATACTATTGCAGAGCATACAGAATGTATGCAGCAGCAAGATTTTTCAGTTTTAATGTTCATGCTTACTTTGAGAAATCATAGTACCCCTACTAATAATGTGGTCCATGACATTTAAATGATTTGTGGACTGTGATCAAGATTCTTATAAATATTATAGTGGGTTCTAGAAGTAATTATCATGGTGAATTCTAGTCTATAAATTACCTAAAGTTTTACTTCCCTGTTTTCCATATTTTTAGAGGTATCTTCAATATTGTGCCTTCTCTCCTACAGTGAAAGTTACTTCAGTTGTTTATTTTGAGCTGCTTTTGAAGTACTAATATTGTGAAACAATACAGAAAAAGACGTAGGCCACAGTATCTTGAAATAGCTCAGGCTGCAGACAGACTTGTTCACATAGCCATTACCTCAACCTTATACATTTTTCTGTTAAATTTTCCAGTTTAACTTTGTTTTATCTGAGGAGTATGTTAATACATCATTCATTTAGCTCATTTGTATTTCCAATCATAATATATTTTTCAGAATAAAAACAGTTTTGAACATTTTGCCTCTACACAGTAGGTCGGACAAGAAGATCAATTAACGTATTTATTTCAGAAGCTGTGAGCTCACAGCAAAAAAATCATATTTCTATTAGTATCTAACATAAGATAAAGCTGCTGAAAATTTCTATGCCATTCCTAAAAGTAAAATCTTTTTGCACACAATGAGCAGCAAATCAGCTAATCCTAAACCAGCTGTAAGGAAGCTGCTTCCATTTTTGTAGCACAAAACTGCATGAAATTTAAAGTAAATTAAGAAACAAAATGGCAAAATGTCCCTTTTCCTTGTCTGTTGCTACACGGCAGACTTTCAGAAATGTATTTTCATTGACTCCTTTTCTTTTATTTTTCTCCAGTTTTGGTTTCACTATCATTGTTCTGTGCTTACAGATACTCTCTATTTCCAAAAAAATATGGAAACTGAGATGTGAAAAGGGAATGTAATGGGATTTAGTGAAAGGGATCTCTATACTGCCAAACAGCCCTGTATCAAAAAAAATGGGGGATAAGATTTTCTTAGGAAATCTCTGCTACTAACTCACAAGACAGAAAAATACCAAGGTGAATGTGTGTCTCTTCTCTGCATGCCAGCACTGGGTTACAGAGAAGCCTGCAAAAAAACCCATCAAAACCCAGGGCAAAGTACTTGAAACTTGGAAAAAAAATTCTTCAAAGCTCAGAGGAAGTTGTAAGAGAAGGCATTTTTTTGTTTGAACAGATTCAATATCCCCAGATTTAAAATAGAGATTTTTCCAAAAGGCAGATACCAATTATAAGTCCACTTGGGGCTTCCTTACTCCTCCTGCTTGAGAAACAAAAATTTTATGTGTCATTGAATATTCTAAAGGCTTAGGATAAAGACCACTAATGCAGAAGTGATCTGAATTTCTTTTAGATGTTTGAAAGTATTAGAAAAGCTGTTCTTTTTCTTTCCACAGGGATCTGCAACTCTCTACTTACTCCAAATATGTATGATCAGTAAGAAAAAGCTTAAAATAAAGTCAAACTTAATACTGAGAAAAAGGGGCTTTGTCCTTTCTGAAAAGGAAAACCCTGTTGAGCTTTGTACAACTTGATGGACAGATTAACTTCAAAGGAAAGATAAAAACTACTGATAACAAACAGGAAATAGCTGCACCTGTACATTGCTAAGATTTTAGTTGTGACTTAAGGTTTAAGTCCACCCAGATTTGTTGCAGTTGTCAAAGGAATAAATTCAATAACATGTTGTCAAATATAACCTTTTTAATGATAATAGTGCAAGATATATAATTTATCCACCATTGTTACTCCCTTTTCATGTAAGAATACATCAATATTTCATATCTTCTCAGTTTCATTTCTTAAAAGAGTGATTTTGATCAAAGTATTGAAGTAGGATTTATTTGGAAGCCAAGACAGGCATCTCCTCTTGGCTTGATGATGGTCTGCACATAATCTATACATACCATCATGAAAATGCTTATGTTTTTTGCATAGTTCACAGTTGTCTAGGGGAGGGAAGGTAGTTACAGCATCTTGAACAGAAGAATAGGCAAGTTCTTTGGAGGGATATTGTCCAGACCCAACCTTGCAAGAAAGAGAGAAATATCCCTTCCTCTCTTTCATTTTTGAGCTAAAGGAAGAAGCAGAGTTAAGAATAAAAATGTTGAGAAAAAATGCCACCTGATTCTCTTTTCTCATTTGTTTGGATTTCCATATTCCTTTCAATTTGCTGCTTTTCAGTCTTTCTCTTAATGCTTGTTTTCTAGTGCAGTGCTCTCATTTTCTGTCTTTAGTTTCTCTGTCTTCCCATTTTCATTCACTCTTAATCACTCTACATTTTTTACCTTCCCATTTTGTCATGTTTCATTTCCATACTTGGCTCCTTGTTGCGTGGTCTGACAATTTCTCCTTAATTTCAGTTGTTCTCCATGATCAACACTAATCCACTGCCTTGAACTCTTTTCCTTACTTTATTCCCAAGAGTCAAAGGGTTTTATGCTTCTGGAGCTCCACTAGTTTAATTTCTACACAAAGCCATCATATTCTCTCAGAGGTTCCTTTTCTTTTTCCTCTTAAAATATATAGAAATGTTCCAAGCACATTACAGAGAGAGAAGGCTTTCACATGAGCTTCTGTGATCTCAAGCCTGTAAATCTGGCAGCAGTTCTAAACCCATTTTTTTCTGGGGATCAGGATGACCTTTATGGCTTGAAGTCCATGGCATTATGGA